>SNQJ01S0006029.1:151292-162317 GCA_010110895.2 Picea sitchensis
TTTTGAATCATCTTGTACTTGAACATTTAAGTGGGGTAAAAGGAGGTTTCCCCCTTGAAGAGGATTATTATCTGATATTATCTCTTTTTCAAGGCGTTGAGTACTTTTCCTGAGGTTTTTATATGCTATATTGATGTTTGGTTCTTAACAAATTACAGTTTTTTTCATGGAATCGGTTTAGGACCTTCGTCTTATACAAGGTCGGTGGGATCTATGTCATTCTCTTTGTTCGATGCATTTGGGAACAACATTTTTTCTTCGGATGGGAGAAACCCTAGTTTTGGGAAAAAGAACTCGGTGAAATGTACTATTCATTCACAGGGAGCGATGACTGGAGTTTTCTCCACACAGAGTATTTTGAATCCTTGGCAGAGATCAATTCCCTCGCAAGGAATTTCAATCGGGGGAAATCCTGTCCATGCTCAACGGAACCCTAGGCAAGGCTTCATACCTATGCTCATCAAATCGGATGGGGGCATCCCCTTCCAAAATACTTGGAACACAATGCATGTAGAAATCCCCGCACAAGATATGTCGTCCAACTAAGAGACCCAGTCGATGATACCCCAATATATGTAGTTTCCATATGCTGGTCAAGGCCACCATTTCTACCAGAACCCTGGCTAGTAATCCAACTTTTTCTGGCATCTTGGTGCTAGTCAAACTCTAGGACCCTCTTTTCCTGTACCTAAACTACCATTTCTAGAAATGCTACATCTTCCAAACTTGTCGAGATTACTGAACGACCTAAGTTTTCACAATCCATGTTGGCCCCCCATGCCAACTAAGTTTCTCTCAGATATTCCAAAATTTGAAGGCAAGCCTGGAGAATATCCAGGTGATCATGTGATAACTTTTCATTTATGGTGCTCGTCAAACTCATTGAGGGATGAATCCATCCAGTTGCACCATTTTCAATGAATTCTTATAGGGGGTGTTGTGAAATAATATATTGAGATCAACCACTCAATATACTCTTACTTCAGTGACTTGGCGATGGTCTTCTTGAACCATTTCTAGTTACCTCTGAGATACGATTTTGGTACTGAATTGCTGGTCAACTTTGAGCAAACCAAGGTCGACCATATCTCTGATCATATCTGAGAATGGTGGCATCGAAAAATATTAATTAAGGTCCAGGTCCCTCTTGCTTTATTTCTTGAGTGGTTCTTGAAGTCTTTGGTTCCCTTCATCTCCAAGGACGTAGCGACTTCCAAAGTGTTTTCAAAAGAGGAGGTGATTATGAGAGAACAACAGCTTGAAATGATCTACTCTCCGTGCCACATGCTCTATGAGATTTTTCCAGATGTGTTGTGGTCTATTCTTGATAAGGCCAAGAAAAGGTATGGACCCCATGTCAATTGTATTGTGGGCTCAGCGCAAAACAAGTCCATGGGCCTGTTGTCGAATCAGTTGCAATAATTGTCGATACAACAAAATATGGTGAGCCAAAATCTGAGTTCGGTTGTTCCCCCTACCCAGATGTTGGACATACACAATGTGTAGTCAACGAACCCTAAGGCCAACCAGCAGCTTGAGGGAAAGAAGAAACAATAGAATAAGAAGGGTAAAGGGGACAAAACGGCTACCAACAATGCAAGCGGGGGAAAAACAAAGAAGACGAAGTTAAAGTATCTGTGTAATATTTGCATGGAAGAGCACCCGACTAATCTATGCCCTAGGATTGCAGAAGCTCAAAAGATATTGGTGCAAAAACATCCTACTATTCTAACAAACCCTTTTCCACAAGGGAAAAACATGGCTCAGGCTTCATCATCCTCGAGCGCGATAGGCGACAGTCAAGAACTCCCCGCGCCTACCAATAACAACCTATCCATGAATATTTACATGATGAATGTCAAGGCTAATATAGTGAATAGGGATTGAGATTATGAAATGCCAGAATCTGTCAAAAAGGGAAAATAAGCCATGAACCCACTAAATCCTCTCCAGATTGAGAAGGTGATGGGTGAAGCAATGACTCACATCCTAAAAGGTGTGTTTAAGAAGGCTTGTCATAATCCAAATGTGAGGGCCACCTAGAACTACTCCATTGTGGAATATTTGGCACATACCCCTTACATGATGTGTGCTTTGGAATTCCTCCAAAGTTTACTATCGTAGAGAAAATATTTGTTATTTTCCTTAGGATCGACAAAGACTTGTAACCCGGGAGCGATCATTTTTTATCCAACAGACTTAAAACCTCGTCTTCCTTACCACATTGTGTTTCAGATAGTAGTGGCTTACACCATGAAATATTTTACTCAAAACATTTTTCAGACAGTGGTTGACGATGGCTCCTTGACTTCCGTGATGTAATTGGCATGTTGGAAGGCCATTGGCCAACCAGGTTTGTCTCTGTCTCTTACATTTCTTATGGTGTTTGACGGTAGGTCATTCAGACCACATGGAATAATTCCTTCTTTTCCCATGAAGTTGGGAGGAAAAAATGTGTATGTTGAAGTTGAAGTGGTTGATGCGCCTCTCGACTACAACCTATTGTTAGGAAGGAGTTGGACTTATGTGATGCATGCAATGGTTGCTACGGTTTTTCGGGTCTTGTGTTTTTCTCACAAGGGTCAAATTATGACCATTGACCAATTGTCCTTCTCCCGTCCTGAACCTTCTTTGGGGGCTTCCACGGTCTCGATGATTGATAACCCACAGCTCAACATTGTCAACTTAGGTGTTGGTTTTTTTCCATCATTGATGGGAACTTTTGATTACCCACCACCTTCTAGTGATATCAAGCTTACATCGATTGTTCCCGACCAGCCTAGGGATACAATTCTACAAGTGTCATCATTTCGAGAAAGATACTTTAATGATTAATGGAATCTACCTTTCCCATCGGCCTCGATGGAAGAGACAGGGAATCTTGGCATGGCCATTCCCTTGTCCATGACTGAGGTTGAATACAACATTTTTCAGCAAACTTCAGCCAACCCCGATCTGACTCCCCCACAGGAGTTAGATCCAGTCCTTGAGCCTATTCAGGCTCAAGGTTCTATTGCGATTGAATATCCTTTACACCTGGTCTTTCCCTATGACAAGGCAATTATCGAGGCATTTTCTGGTCTCTATAGACCTTGGGATGATCTTCATCATAGATCTTACCTCCTTCTCGAGTTAAGGAGAATAGAGGCGGCAGAATTTATTTCGACCGTGAATGGAGATAATTCTTGTCCTATAAATCCTCTAGCTACACATAGAGTTTGTGCCAAGGGTAACATGGCAAGTATTGATACAATGATTCCAATAGACATCTCCAAAACCCATATCGAAATAGTGGCTCTTTTCATTTTTAATCAGATAGTAGCATGGTTCGACATTCCGAAGGAGATTTTCACTAACCATGACAGTCACTTCCAAAAAAAAATGATGACTGAGTTGAAGTCAAAGCTCGGGTTCAGGAAAGAACATTCATCACCTTATTACCTACAAGTGAATGGTTAGGTTGAATCTGTGAATAATTCTCTCAAGACTATTCTTAAGAAGACGATCAATTCTGCCAAAACAAATTGGCATTTGATGTTGTACTCAGGGTTGTGGGCCCATCAAACATCTGTAAAGACTACCACCATTTTCTCACCTTTTCAACTCGTATACGGGCTGGAAGAAGTCTTACCTATTGAGTGTCAAATTCCTTCTTTAAATTTGGCAGTGGAATTAATGCCAGACACTTCACCACTTGAGGAACACCTACTATATCTCGAGCAGCATTGTGATGCAACCTCAACCAATGAGGCTCATAAGAAATGAGTCAAGTGTTAGTATGATTAGTCTATTCATCCTCAGATTTTCTCCGAAGGTGATATTTTCCTAGTCTATTATCAAGACAAATGTCCCCTGGGGGCAGGCAAGTTCAAACCCATGTGGTTTGGACCGTTCATTTTGAAAGAGGTCTTGAAGAAGGTTTCCTAACGTCTGGTTGATTTTGAAGGAAATTCCTTGGTGGAGCCTAGAAATGGGCTCTACCTCAAGAAGTATTAATCTTAGGTTGGTCACCTGGGTGACTTCTTGTACATATGTATAGCTTATTATACAGTTTTTATCTTTTTTGTTTTGTGGACGTGTATTTATTTGTCTTATTTTCCACTGTGGCAGATGTCAAGTGAATCAAAGGTGTATTTTGGGTTCACAGATGGCACTAGCCGACACACTCGGAGGCTTTCTTCCACAGCTTGGGTGATTTTCACACCTGGAGGCTAGTTGTTATCTTCCAGAGGTATTTGTCTAGGTGATGCTACAAACAATTTTGTCGAGTATAGTGCAGTGATATAACTTCTTTGTGATGCTTTTTCACATGGAATTTCTCACCTCTTGGTCTACCTAGATGCTTAGTTGGTTGTGTCCCAGTTAAATGGAGTTTACCGCATTTATGATCCCTCTTTGCACCGATGTTTCCTTATGGTATGTCTCTTAGAAAATTACTTCGATTACATTACGTATATTCATGTTCCTAGGAGATTTAATCATATGAAAGATACTCTAGCTAATCACATATTAGATTGGCATGTTGCACACACATAAAAAGAGAAGCACACACATACACATGTACATACATTTGTAAAATATGTAATCCATAATAAATAAAAAGATATATATATATATATATATATATATATATATTAAAAGGTGTCATGAGTACACAGGTGGGCGTGAACGCCTCAAAAATAGTGTTCAGTATACATTGCTTGGTTTATGCCCCCAAAAAATACATTTACAAAAGGTGCCCTCAACACATCAAAATTCTAGTGTATCTAAGAACGGAGCCTATTTTCCTTGCCATAATGCACAACAGTGTTGGCCAAATGTCGGAATAGTTGGACCCACATCCATGGAACCCCTACTATGTGAGGCTGCATGGAAGGTGAGAGATCCTTGATCTTGGCCATGGGTACTATGCAAGTGAGAACAATGAGGTTGCACTCCACTCGTCTCAAAACTCTCTCAGCCTCTCCAGCTAGAGGTGCGCTTGTGGCTATTGGTCCGCTGACTACTATTGGTCCTGCCTCTAGCCGAGGACATCTTCGAGTCCTCATGAATGCCTCTCAACGTACTGGTCCCACATCTGTACATAGAAGATCCACAAGATTTAGTACTCTATACACATATAAAAATGATATATACAAAAACAATTGAAAATTAAATAACTTTAAAAACATGTTACCTATCTCTCCTCGGTCTTCTCTGGGAGGCATGGGCATGTCTATATCTCTAGAGAAGTTGATCCCGGCATAGGGGTATTCCTTGATCATAGAAATCTGTTTTTCCCACCAGTCGAAGAACTTGTCATCAAAGGCCTCTATGGTCCTCCCTCCCCCCTGTCGTAGTAACAATTCTTCCCATATACATACCACTGGGAAGGAGGCCACATGACCCCATACCGTCTCTCTGGGACTGAAATTGGGAACCCTCTCAAAGTACAAGGAACATAAGATAGTACCGAACCTAAAGTTCTTGTTCATACGATGCTAAAACTCTATCAGTTATCTCTTCATGCACATAATCATGGTCATTCTCTAGTCAAAGATGTGTGCCTCTTGATACTGAATGGCACAGTGCATGTGTTCCTGGGAGGCCTGATGTAGGGCCGTGGATCCAGTAATCCTCCCAATCAGTAGCAAGATCACTCACAGAGTCAAACTCGTGATATTGTGAATCAAAACCTGAGAACCTACCTTCTCAGTGTCGACCTCATAGTACATCCAGATATAATCCTCGATGTTGAAAGGCCCAGGGGGAAATTTCCTCAGATTGACTGGTTCCCGTCTCCTCGAGAGGCTAGTCAAGAAGTAAACATCCTCAGTCATGGGAGTCGATGACTAAACCTCTATCATGAATGCCTCTGCATCTAGGTGCTAATAATCAATGAGAGTGTTGAGTAATATGGGTTGTGCCCTCATAAACGAACACTGGAATAACTTCCATAGACCTCATTGTTTTATTGTGGAAATGGTTGTAGGGTCCTCTCTAACCAAAATTTCAATATCCTCCTGCTCCCTCTCCCTCCAGTGGACATACATCCTATTCCATGGAAAATGGAGGAAGTTATCTCTTGCATTTTATTTTTTTCCAAGCTTACAAATGTGTACATGGGCTATATTGGCCACAGTCATGTATGTACATGGGAAGAGTGTTTTATTCCCGAGTACATATGCGGGTTGTCCTTGGACAACCCACGTACATGCAAGGCCTCTCTTTTTAGGAGAAAGCACCCCCTCAAAAACTAAAATAAATGCACAAATGAAATATTGAAATGCAAGAGCGGTGATTTTGTACTTACTTGGTCCAAGTAGAAGTTTGTTTCATCCATTGAAGCTTCCAAAATCAACTTTTATAGCAAAGGGTTTTTTTCTCCTTTTGGTTAATTTTCGAATTGCAATGGTGAAAATGAGCTGCCAACTTCTATTTATAGACTTTTTTGGTCTTTTTTGCTGCTTTTTTACCCCCTTTGTCAATTTTTCCTGGCTTGGTGATCACTTCATTCTGATTTTGAGTTTCTTATTGAATGTTCCAGTACTCTTTTCCTTTTGGTTTGGTAAATTTTTTGGGGATGGGTCACTTTTTTGTATCCTTTGGTAAAAGTCATTTTTTCTAACTTTTTGCATATAAGTTAGGATTTCGTCTCCACTTTATACATCTCATTGTATTTTCCTCTTTTCCATAGAATCAACCCCACCGAACTGCAACACAGAACCTTCATTGTTTCTCTAGAAGTGTCGTAATTAGGCGGTAGAGCCTACCTTTACATGGATTCCCTAGGTAGATCCTTGTTGCATTTTGTTTTCCATGCTGTCAGTAATGACTATAGGCTCGGGAGTCCTTTTTATTATTATCATGATTAAGATATTAAGCCTCATTTGTTTGATGTAACATCATTCTTGGCCTTACCCTCGGGACTCCCAAATCAGCACGCTTTGTTGTCTTTCAAGACCGCTTTAAAATTCGAAAGAAACATCCGATGAGACTGTATTTATTCTTTTCGATCTTGTCTGGATTAACTGAGAAAAGTATCCCCCTGGAGTCTTCCTTAATCCCTTTTCAAACTCTCTAAACATGAAAATATTGTTGAGCGATCTTGTTTCCCTTCATGCTCACCAAGCTCAAATTTGAAGGCACATTTGTCTGGTGGTAATTTACCCCTTTTTCGGTCCAGATGGATAATTTCACGAATAAAGGTATTCTCTAGGAACTTTGGTTCACTAGAAGAGTATTCTTAGGAATAAGTTTAACCCTTTTTTGGGCCTGAGGAACTAAATATTCAAAAAAGGAACATTCTCCTTAGTTTTGGTTTATCACCTTTTTCAGGCCTTGGAGATTACTTACAAAAAAGGAAGCCCCACTGAGTCCATAGTTAAGCTCTTTTTAGACTCCCTAAAATTGAAAAGATCGTCGAGTGACCTTGTTCCTTCACAATCATTAAATTGGTCCAGAAGAACATCTACTAGCATGAGTTTAACCCTTTTTCCAGCCTGTAGATTATAGCAAAAAAAGGTATGCCTTGGGAGATTCATCTTGTCAGGAGAGTTCTCCTCGGTAACTTTTATACTTTTTCAGGCTAAGGAGACTAAACTCGAAAAAAGGTTGTGAGTCCATAGTTAATCTCTTTTCAAACTCCTTAAAATTGAAAAGATTTTCGAGTGATATTGTCTTTATCACACTCATTAAAATGGTTTTGAATAGACGTATTTTCGGTGGAATTTTACCCCTTTTTCGAACCGACTATACTATCTCCAAAAAAGGTACTCCCTAGAGTCTTCTTTTATGTTTTTTCAGACTTTCTAAAAGTGAAAAAAATACCAAGATTACCTTCTCTGGGCTCGTTAAAATTACATGGAAGGGGTCTCATTATGTCTTGCTTAATCGCATTTTCATCTCTACATATTTGGCCTAATGCCAACTCCATGTTTCTCTCAACTGAACCTTTGAAGCATGCCTTATACGCAAGCCTTGTAGCACTTCTTTCCTCTATGACCTAACACCTTGACCCATCGAGAAATTTTCCTCAAGTGTCCTTTTCCTACACATGTCTCCTTGCTTTGAGCATTAGTATGTTCCTTGTGCTTGGAACTAGTATTCTTGTTTGCGACACTCGTTCCTCCTTTGTAACGTATCATTCATTTATTATTTTCAAGATCTTAAAAAATTGAAAAGGACAAAAAAATTAAATATTCCAAAAAGAGGGGACGGGAAATATGTATTCTTTTTTCAGCAGCACAAAGAGTCTCCCTTGGAAAAAGCACATCCTTTCATTTGTTCGTCAAGCATTGGGATCTAGTATGATCTTAGAAAATTGTTCTTGCTATATAGATTTGTGTCCTCCTCCATTTGGTTACTCTTCCAAACATATGGAGAGTTTGTGTTGCCTCATGCATCGTGAACTTATGTCAATGTCATGTTGCTTGAGTCTGGTCATCTTTCATGCTTTTGTCCAAGGGAATTTTCACTCAACCTGAGTCAACCTTTCTATATTTTATCTCTTGACCTTCATGAGTCGACCATCCCGAGAGTCCAGTCAAGTCCATATTTGAAATCGATGAATTTTTCTGCCTAATCATCGAGATCCTCATGTATTTTTTTGACGATTCATCGAAGACCTCAAGGTATTGAGTTATAAACTCCCATTGTAATCCTACCTGAGTTTTGAACATATTGAATTTGTTGTTTGAGATATGAAGAACTCATCTCCTGCCATCAGGCATCACTGGCTTCTTGAAGATGGATACTATACTTGTATATCTTCGACAAATTTTGAGATGTAGATCAGTTGTGTATTTCTCACGGCTACACTTTATATAGTTATATGACATGGATATGTAGTTTATTTGATTGGAAACCATGATTTATTTCATCCTAAGCATGGGTATGCCCGCCTCAGAGAGACATTTGTTGTTTTGTAGATGGCACCTCCTGAACTCTAGTACCGGGCTCACTCGATTTGGTACATTGGTGATGATATTGTAATGTATTTCGGCCATCAATTTCTCTTCTAACCTCACACATTAGGGGGTATTTGTTATAGCCATAAAATTCCCTACTCATGCATACATGGCCTTGGCCCTCTTACTTTCATATTTTTCCAAAGAACTACTGACAAGTTCTTATTAAAAGCCCATTTCTTATAACATGTACATGCCCTGCCCCATTACAGCCCATGTGCATATGCTTGTTGCACCACTATAGCTAGCATACATATTCTTGTTGCACCATTACATCCCATGTATGCTTGCAAAAGTTGCAAAAAATAAAAAGTTTCAAGGAATTCATTGAAATTCACTGGCTATTGGAAGTTTCCCAACTAACCCAACTGTTATAGCATGTCACCCAACCGAATAACCATCCTTTTTTCATATAAAAGGAGGTGTTGGGGTCTCATTTCACATCCAAGCATAAGAATAGTGAAACTCTACCCAATTTCACTTTCCCTCCTTGCCCAAGATATTGTTTCCTTTTGTGAGATATTGCCTCAGGATTCCCTCATCGGCCCCTTCTTCCTCCATTCAATCCATTCCCTTCCATTGAGGTGATTAGAAGGTTGAGAGAAGGAGTTCATTCAAGGTGCACTTGGAGCATGGTAAAGAGGATCCTAGACCAGGTTCACGGAATGGTGGACGACACAAATTGTAAGGTATAATCTTTGTATGATGAATGAAAGAATCACATTTTATTGTCCCAAATGATGGTGTTTTGAGCATTTTCATTGATTTATACTTAGCATTTAATATCTAACACTAACTCATGAATATAATAGTATGCTTGTAGTTCTTGTTTTCCTATCTTTGTATGAAGGTCAGCCTTGGGAGGAGATGTGAAGTCAATGGAACTTCCAAGCTTGAGGAGATCATCACCAGACGTGGGATCAAAGGTATAGTTACCCGATATCTTCTCTTATTTTCTTTCTTTACATTCTTTTTGGTATGTTTGGGGTAGAGTAAGATTGATTAGATTTTAGACAGTTATTCACACTATCTACATATTGAACCCTGTTGTAGTTAAAGGGGGGGTTTTCCGGCTAGCGGAGGGACTGAGGACAATGAAGGGGGGAAATTTCTTGGGTAAACCTTGATAAATGAATGGGATGCCATTCCTTGGGTTGGGCAGGTCAATGGGAAGACAAATGGTGTAAATCGAGATAATTGTTGGAGAATGCCAATGGATTATGTATATGTTGGGTTTAATCTCTCTTCTACTTCTTTGGGTTGAGCCAGGTTCGAATCTCAATAGGTTTCCAACAAAACCCTCTAAAACTATCGACCCTCCTGGTAAACCAGAAGGAAACACATTGCACATAGTGCACTGTGCATTCTCACCTAAGATAGCTTTATGGGTAACTGCAATTCTCAAGTTCTTGCAGTCTAGGAATGAGTGGGGATCTCAGGGTGCATTCTACCTTCTTCATGCATTACTCTGATTAATCATTCAATTATTCCTAGGATTCATTCATATTTTAGTTCATGCATGCATTCTAACATATTTAGATTAACCATTCATTTATAAATCAAACATTATTAGAAAGTAAACATTATCAACCATTGACAGAAAGTAACATGCATTAAACAAAACACATAAAACAAGTTTTATTGTGGTTCACACCCTCCTAGGCTACGTCCACAAAGATTTGTCTTCTCTACTCTTTTATTAGGTCGACTGCAAAACATAGTGTTGTGTGCATTTGTAATGTCCCCCACCTCTTAGAGAGGTTATGAGGAGACTCAGTGGCCTGGGCACCCCCACTAGGTCATAGTCTCACACTGAAGGGGGGGAAGTCAAGAAGTTAAAAGTCATATTTTTAAGTTGACTTAAGAAAGGAAAAGGATAAAGGAGTAAAAGATAACTCAACAGAAGAATAGAAGATTAACCCTGGGAGTTAACTTAACTCAACAAAGAATTAGAAGGAAAAGTATAAGTAAGAGGTTGGGGTGCACCTATTACTCATCCTGGTTTTGTATTTGCATTTTCTATTGCTCTTGAAAATTCAGTTTGGGGGTTTGTTGTACAAACCCTTGTGAGAAACTC
>SNQJ01S0006029.1:178718-192729 GCA_010110895.2 Picea sitchensis
TGGGTCCTCGCATTAGGTCCATGTGCCCCCTTGCCTCGATCAAAACTACCCACAACCCTACGCATACTCTCGACTCTTTATCTTAACCCTAATTTCTCTATGTGCCTAACCCTTGCTTCATCTATCATTTGGCTGCCTCCCTTCTCTGCACTCTGGTAATGGTTTTCCCATTCAACACCTGCATGTGCCCCCCCCACTATATTTGCATACGCCTGGTGGTTTTGTTTAGTTTTGGGCACTTATATGTTGACTGTGTGTTGTGGTTGCAGGTCACGTGGGCGCAGATTTGGTTTGGTTGACATGTTGAGCAGAAAAGACTCAAGGGTTTGGCACTTGGTACTGGGTTTTATTATTGCTTATTAACCCATGATTTCTCCTTGGTGGCTCGGTGCTTGCATTTGGGTGCTTTTGCCATGGGCACGTTGATGCGTTGGGAAAACAGGTTGCCCACCCCTTTCGTGGGATCCTACATCATGTGACTTAGTGTTGGCATGTGGTCTTGGTTGCTGGGCTTGGTGGAGAGGTCTCAGTTCGATTCTGGTGGAGGCACGTAGTGTACAATACAATAATTCTTTGTGGCTCCTCCTTTGTGACCTGGTGCTCGGTCTGGTGCTCCTCCTTTGTGACCTAGTGCTCGGTCTCGACTTTGGTGATTTGTGTTGTGTTGGGTTCTTAGATTGATAGCTTGTGGATTTTCTTTAGTGCTTAGTCGACTTGATAATTGGAGTTTCGGCCTACATGCCCAATATTTTTTCTTTTGTATCACTGCTACTTTGTACAAAGGTGTCCTCTTGGGATCCTCCTCCTTGACAACTTGGCATTGGGAACTTGGTTTGAGCGCAACAGCTGGATTAGTTGATGAGTCTACACACGCGAATTTCGTAGGGCGATTCGGGTCACCTAGGTGACGTCCCATGACATAATGTTTTGGATTAGTATTTGATAGCTGGAATGAATATTTGGAGCTTGGGTGGAGTGTCCCCTATAGCTCTTCAGCCTATGGGCCACTTTACTTTTTTTTTCCGCTGTAATATGGTTTCTTGTGGGATTGGCGCTTGGCGTTGGGATTTAGTAACTTATATAGCTTGTGTACATTGGTCTCGGTGATAAAATTGGTAGATAGGTAATGAATTAGGATTATATATTAGGGAACTTTACTCTTTTCTTTTTCTTTTGCTGTAATGGGGTTTCGTATTGAAAACTGTTTTTTTTTTTTTCTTCCTGGCATCTGTTGAGTAGTGGCAGTCATCTAAATCAATATGATGGGGTACTTTGAGTCTGTTTATTTATTTATTTTCGTTAGTAAATATACATTCAGTGGATTTGGCAATGGATAGATATCGGTTGGGGCAGTCTAGGATGATATGGTTTTCTATAATGGATATTAGATGTCCCTTCGACTGATTTAAGTTGCAGGGAAAATAACTTAATTGAAAACTGTTTTTTTTTTTATGTGAATACTGTTCATATATATTTAGGTCTGTATATATATACTTTGAGTCTGTTTATTTATTTATTTTCGTTAGTAAATATACATTCAGTGGATTTGGAAATGGATAGATATCGGTTGGGGCAGTCTAGGATGATATGGTTTTCTATAATGGATATTAGATGTCCCTTCGAATGATTTAAGTTGCAGGGAAAATAACTTAATTGAAAACTGTTTTTTTTTTTATGTGAATACTGTTCATATATATTTAGGTCTATATATATATATATATATATATATATAATGTGTTTGGCTTGCAGGTTAGGTGGAGCTGGAGCTGGAGCTGGAGCTTGGCCTTCAAGCCCAAATTTACAAGTTTTCCTTAAATCTATTATTTATACCTCTAGTTATTTATGTTTGTATCACTCCTTTCAAGGATTTTACTTGTATAGGACAACAAGTTTTAAAGTTTTAGGGGGTTTCAGGCAAGTTTTCAGGGTTGTTTACAGGACACTTAGCTTAGCTTTCCTCTAGAGTTAGGAGGGTAGGTGGGCCTTTGGTCCCAGATTTTAAACTACAACTCTGATACCATGTGTAAGGCCCTATTTAACAAAGCCTGATAAAATTCATAAATTTAAACATAAAATTTCTTTCAACGTATAAGCAATTTCATTATTTAGCATATAATCATATTCAGTAGCATGATGATAACCGCCTAACACAACGTAATAATGAAAATACATACCTTTGACTGATGTTATTTCTCCAATTATGTTGGTCCAGGATGAAGCTGAAACTCTGATCAAGCTGCTCTACCCAAACTCTACCCAAAATCGAATCTTTCCTCCCTGCCAGCTAGGAACAAAACCTATCCGAATCCCTAGCTCCAGGATTCCGTGAGGATTCCTGGCTCCCGATCCCAAAAATCCTAGCAACCAATGCTCTCCTGTAATAGTCCACCAGACTCCAAACCAGAAAAATACAGTCCCTAATCCCAAAATAATGCTTCCTTCCCCCAAAAAAATCAAAAGTCCCCCCTCTTGAATCCCTCTGCTCCCTCAAATCCCCCTTCCATTCATTGCCTCCTCCCTTCATTCAATGCCATCCACCTTATCCCTCCATTTAATGCCTTATCCCTCCATTCAATGCCTTATCCCTCCATACATTAAGTTTTTTCTATTAAATAAATTAAAATTTATTAAACTTTAATTCGTTACCCAAACATTAAATGAGTTAATTAACTGATTAATTAATTAATTAACATACATTAAAAAATAATTAATTAATTAATTAATATTATTAATTAAATAATCATTATTTAACTAATATACATTAGGACAATTAATTAATTAAACTTAATAAACCTTAAGCAATTATTTAACTAGGGTTGTTACAAAGAGCCAAGTAGGAAAGATTTTGAGGGTTAGATCATAGGCTGGGGAGCCTAGTGTGGTCTAGTCTTCCTCATAGAGGGTATTGAACCTTTGCATGCTTATAAGAAGAAAGATGTAATGCGTGCAATGCTATATTTTGCAACAGACCATATAAAAGAGAAGAGAAGACAAATCTTTTTGGATGTATCTCAGGAGGAGGTGAACCACAATAAAACCTGTGTTATGTGTTTTGTTTAATGCATGTTACTTTCTGCCAATGGTTGATCATGTTTACTTTCCATTAATGATTGATTTATAAATGAATGGTTAAGTTGAAGATGTTAGAATGCATGCATGGAATAAAAGATGAATGAATCCTAGGAATAATTGAATGATTAATCAGAGTAATGCATGAAGAAGGTAGAATACACCCCCGTATCCCTACTCATTCCTAGACTGCAAGCACTTGAGCATTGCAGTCACCCATAAAGCTATCTTAGGTGAGACTGCACAGTGCACTATGTGAACTGTGTTTCCTTCTGGTTTACTAGGAGGGTCGATAGTTTTAGAGGGTTTTGTTGGAAACTTGTTGAGATCTGAGCCTGGGTCAAACCCAAGAAGTAAAAGAGAGATTAAACCCAACAAATGGTTCCGTTGTTGGTTGGAACTGCATAGGATTGAGTGGATGGGATCCATTGAAGAATCACACAGAGAATGAAAGTATAGAAGAGAATGTTTAGGCCATGGAATTCAACGAAGGCGGAGATTGAAATATGGTTGAAAACAAAGGATCTTGAGTTTGTGCAGAAGGATAACATAAACCCTAAATTAACACCGCACAAATATATTTATAATTACGTGTTCATTAACCTACATGAGGTATTTTTCTGTGATTTCCTGCATGTGTTGCAGGAGTGGATATTGAGGTTAAAATACAACCACCCTACAAATCAAATCACATAGTTGGAGTGGAATCCTATGGATATCGTGCAGTTACAACAAATTAACAACAAATTTACATGTGTAGTAGATTTCTGGTTAGACAGTATTGTTGCAGGGTTTATCATCGAATTTGCAGTAGATACAACAAAGTCTTACAACACAACAGAGAAGGAGTTTCTAAAAGGACCCAGAGGTAGATATATCAAATCACTGTACACTTCAATCAAGATTTTATTGTATAACAACGGTGTGATGACCATGGAATCAAACAACTAAAATTCCCTACGTGCATGGGGGAAGGGGGGAAGCACTGACACGAGTTGGAAAAATGGAGGAAGAGATCGATAAGGGAAAGAATAAGGAGGCCATGGAACCAATCATGATGGATGAGGACCTGATAAAGAAGATAATGGAAATAGCTGGAAAGACACGCAGTGGAGCACACTACCAATATAAGATGAATAATAAGAAGAGATCCATAGCTGATAAAGAGGGCTTGGCAAGTGATGAAGAAGAGGTAGAAGATCTTTAGGCTGTGGAGAAGATTGAGGAAATCCTACGTGCAACTTATGAAAGGAAAATAGGAGGTCCAAGGGAAAGAACATAAGACATAACTTCAATCTAGATCCATGTTAGTGTGGAAGCTATAACACCATGTGCGATTAGTACACCAGAAAGAATGCCAACATCTATAAAAATGAATTTTAGTGGCAGAGGAATGACAAGAGAAGGATTCAGACAAGGTGAATCAACTGGGGGAGCCAATTCAGGAAGTATTAGTCAAATATATACACCACACGGAGGTAGTAGTTCAACACAGTTCAATATGGCATGACATGATCCCACCATCAGGTTACCAGAATTTCAGGGAGAGACATTAGAGGACCCTGAAAAACACTTATTCATCTGTGATAAGATACGAGAAGTAAAGAAGATCACAGATGATGATAAAAAACTTGCCCAATTAGCTATCATGCTAAGAGATTGTGCACTGGACTGGTATATGAGCCTAGATGTAAATAGTCCACCAGGAACAACAAGGACTATTGCATATGTGAAAAGACTACTAATAAGTGAATTTCAGAAGCTTAGCTCAGAAGATTAGTATATGAATGAAATGATTGAAATCATGAAGAAACCAGGTGAGTTTGTTTGGGAAATTGATTAGAAGTTTAAATGCTTGAAAGGTAAGCTGAAGTATGCAATTACTAACATACAACATAGGCACTTATTTGTGAACTCTTTGCTACCACATTTGAAATACCCATTAAGACAATAGAAGTTCCAAACTCAGGCAGAGGCTCTGCAGGCAGTGTTACAACTAGAAGAAAACCAATATCAGAAAATAGATCCAATAATAGAGGAGTTGAAGGAGGATCTGAATAACCTAACATTTCAACTCAACCAAAATAAGGGAAAAGAGAAAAGAGAAGTTGTTTGGTGTACCACATGCAGGACATAAGGACACCATAAGAATGAATGTTCAACTTTCACGTAGTACATGGAAATAAGAGTACCAAACCCTTTTCCAACACGAGGACCATGGTGCGATATTTGTAAAATTCTTGGGAATGATCCATATCATTGTCCAATAAAGAAAAAGTATCAAACAATACCCAATAGTTCATACTGCAATTTTTGCAAGTCAGTGGGTCATGACGATAAAGATTGTAGGACAATGTATCTAATGAGGGAAAGAACTTTAGATACTTATAGAGTGAAATCAAAAATGATGATAGCGAAAGATACACCTCAATTTAACCATGTACCACCTCCATATAACAATGCACAACAACAGTATAACACTGTGCAGTCTCAATACAACACTGTGCAGCCACAGTATAACCCCGTGAAGTATAATCATCTACCTCAGAACAACACACCATGAGGAGATCGAGCTAGATACAGAGGTGGAGGATGAGGTAGAGGAATATTGTATGAGGTAGAGTTCCAATAGTGTGCCACAATTGCCAATATATAGGACATTATGCAAGGGAATGCCCATTTCCACCAGCGACATGCATGTGCTGTCGTGCAACAGACTATGACACAGAAGACTGTCCGACACTCTTAGGAAAAATTCAAGAAACAAGAAACTAGAACAATTAGAATGTACAGTGGATTTCTATAGAAGCCATAGATGATGGAAGGAACATCAACATAGTCACGTGTGGAGGAGCTAAGATAGGAGTTGACTCACTAAGATAAGATCCAGCGCAACACCAATGGGTGAAGAAGAATATTGAACCACAAAATCATTTTGATGCACAAAAAGAAAAGGAAACATTCAAGGAGGAAAGACAAGAGTTTATCAAGAAGAATGTTGTGTCTACATCATTCATGCAACACACTCAGAACACACCAAGGTACGAAATGCCCTCCTCAATGGACCACACCAGTGAAGCACAACCTGTAGAGAAAGTAAGTAACATAAAAACTTTTCTGCAATCGTGTGTTAAGTTGTTAAAGGATCCATCATCTATCAAAATGTTAAAAAATATTCTACAAAGATGTAACACAAAGGTAGAATGGAAATTAGAGAAGAAAATAGTCAGTCACCTCCATACAAGAAGAAGGACAAGCAGGGAATTCAGACTAAATGCAAACATTAGGGATTTTAATATGGGGGATATTATACTGGACTTAGGCTCTAAAGTAAATGTTATACCTGCGAAGACATGGTAGTGTATGGGAGAACCTACATTAGGCTATTCACCTATCCATTTGAAATTAGAAAATCAACACAGATTATTACCAATTGGAAGGCTTAAAGCTGTGACAGTAAATTTGGATGGACTGTGCACTATGGCAGACTTCGAAGTAATAGAGATAGTGGATGGAACAACACCTTATCCAAAATTTCTTGGATTGGATTGGGAATTTGATAACCATGCCATCATCAAATTGAAGACAAGAAAAATGACATTTGAATCAGGTGAATACAGAGTAATTTCACCATTAGATCCTTCATAGGGAGAAATATTTGTAGAACCCACTTGTCTGGATTTGGAAGAAATAAACCAGTTGTATAGAACCACCGCGCGGGAAGAATATTATGTTAACCCAAATGTAGATGGGGTACTCAGCTAGAGAAGCATCACATCATGTGCTTCTGACTTAGATACAGGTTTGGATAATTGGAAACAAAGATTACATGAAGTTTCCACAAGAAGGTGTGCAAGAATAGACCGTGCAGTAAGATGGGTTGGTACAAATATAAGAGAACCTCCCAGTTTTCATGGCATAAATGACTTAGAGGAATTCCCGACAAAATATGAAGAGGAAGTGTTATATAATCAGAGGCTCTTATCCCTAGATATTTCACTCATGGCCACACTTGAAATATGGTGGGGTGCACATAAAGAAACAATTCAGGATTGGTACCAATGTAAACGGTTACTGCACATTAGATTCGACGCAGAACATGGGAGCAATAAAATGCAGAAGTATGATGGGAAAGGAAGACATGAAATTTTTTTGGAGAAGTGCATAACACAATGGAGGATGACACCACTTGAAGAATGGCCTCATCACTTCATCCATACGTTGGAAGGAATCCCAAAGAACTAGTATGTAGACCACGAGATGCGTAGAGGCACTATAGAATGGACATCCTTACAAAAAGACTTTGTTGTAACCTTCTCATTTGAACATGAGAGCCCCAACATTGATTCAACACTGAAGCAGAAAAGAGGTGTGATATTTATTGATGAACCATAGGTTGAAATTATGATAGAATATCAACAACATAATCAATAGACAATCAAAGAACTACTTTCATGTTATCATGTTGAAGAAGAAGCACCATATGAAGATGACTCATGCAACATTAAAATTATAGAAGTTGAAGGAGAAAGAGATGTGAAAGGTCCATCTTTGGAGTCATAATTATTTGTTGCACCAATCAAAGTGAAAAAAGTCAACATTGGAACAACTAACAATCCTAAAATGGAAAGTATTGGAGACTATTGGGATGAACAAACAATAGAAAGAATAACATAGTTACTGCATGAATACATAGACTTGTTCTCAATGAACTTTACAGAGATGAAAGGCATAGTAGGAGAGCTAGGAGAAATGAAAATACCCTTGACACCTGAGGCAAGACCTGTTAGGAAGATACCTTACAAACTAAATCCAATATATAAGTAGAAAGTAAAAGAAGAAATTGACAGAATATTGGAAGATGGTATCATAGAACTAGTAGAGGAATCTGAATGGATAATCCCTATGGTAGTCCAAGAAAAGAAACAAGGGGGGATAAGGATTTGTGTAGATTTGAGAAAACTTAATGATGCTTGCTTACATGATCCTTTTCCTACCCCTTTCACAGATGAGGTCCTAGAGAATGTGGGAGGCCAGGAAGCATATTTATTTACAGATGGATTCTCAGGCTACCACCAGATCAAAATAGCTTCAAAATATAGGTATAAGACTACTTTTTCTACAGAATGGGGATCCTACCAATATACAGTCATGCCTTTTGGGATGAAGAATGCACCAACCATTTTCTCAAGAGTTGTCATAGTTTCTTTTAAGTAATTCATACATTAGTTTTAGAAGTATATATGGATAACTTAACTGTATATAGCCTGTTAAAATATCATGTAAAAGTGTTAAGGCTAATGTTGGAAAGATTCAGGCAATGTCAGATATCATTGAATATTAAGAAATGCATTTTTGGGACACCTTTTGGAATATTATTGGGGCATATAGTGTGTAAACAAGGCTTGCTAGTAGATCTTGTTAAGATTGCAGTTAGTGTAAACTTACCACCACCAAAATCAGTGCACCAGTTGAGAGAAACACTGGGACATACATGGTATTACAGGAAATTTATAAAGGGGTATGTGCATATTACTATGCCAATGGAAAAAATACTAAAGAAGGATATCATATTTCAATGGAATGAGGATTGTCAACAAGGATTGGAAACATTAAAAGAAAATATGGTCACAACACCTATCCTAGTATTCCCAGATTGGGAAAAGACATTTCATGTGCATGTGGATGCATCAACCATAGCACTTGGAGCGATTATGGTGCAGCCGGGAGCAGGGGATTTAGACCATCCTATAGAATTTGCAAGCAGAAAATTATTAGAATCAGAACTAAATTACAACACTATAGAAAGAGAAGGCTTGGAAATGGTATATGCACTTCATAAGTTCAGGCACTACTTACTAGGTAAACAATTTAAGATGTTCACAGACCATTTTTCCCTCAAATATCTAGTCAACAAGCCAATGTTGGGGGGGAGGATCTGTAGATGGCTATTGTTATTTCAAGAATTTGATTTTGAAGTGATAGTCAAACCAGGGAAGATGAATGAAGGACCTGATCACCTGTCAAGGGTAACTAATGGAGAAGAACCTACAAACTTGGAAGACAAATTCCCTGATGCACAACTATTTTTAGTACAAGTAGCTAATGATTATTTTGTTGATATTATTGAATACTTGAGTATAGGGATTGTGCCACAAGAGTTTAACACTGCGCAAAAGATAAATCTGGTAGTCAGAGCTCTAGACTATCAACTTATTGCAAGAAATTTATACAAGATGGGTGAAGATAACATTTTGAGAAGGTGTGTATTAGAACATGAAAGGCCTAGAATTTTGGTAGAATCTCATGAAGATATAGCTGGAGGACACTATGCAGGAAAATATATCGCACAGAAGGTATTGCATGCAGGATTATGGTGGCTAACATTCCATAGAGATGCCAAGGAATATTTCCATAAATGTGATGTCTGTTAGAGGGTGGGAAAACCCAACTGAAGGGATGAGATGCCCCTAATACCACAAGTAACTTTATAGGTATTTGACAAATGGGAAATAGACTTTGTTGGACCAATCCATCCACCAACAAAAAGATCAGGAGACAGATATATCATTTATGCAACTGAATACTTAACAAGATGGGCAGAAGAAACACCAGTCAAAGACTACAACATAGAGACAACAACACACTTCTTGTTTGAGCAAGTGATCACCAGGTTTGGATGTCCAATAATTTTTATGAGTGAACAAGGTACTCACTTTATCAATAGTACTATTGGAGTTGTGACTGAGGAGTTTGAATTCTATCACCAGAAGAGTACATCACACCATCCTCATGCAAATGGAACAATATAAGCCTTTAATAACATCTTGGAGAATGCTTTGACTAAGATCTACAATGTCAACAGGGATGATTGGGACTTGAAAATTCCAACAATACTATGGGAATACATGACTACATGTAAGAAGCTCACAGGACAAACACCATTCATATTGGTGTATGGGAAAGAAACAGTGGGTTGGGACCTAGTCTATGTGTAGCAACAATTACCAACTTGACATAAAGAAGTGTAGTAAAGGAAAGGTTAAATAAACTAATGGATATGGAAGACGACAAGATTCTGGTAGGATTTCAACAAGAAGTATAGAAAGAAAGAGGCAAATCCTGGCATGACATACATAATAAGAGGAAGAGTTTCAAGGAAGGAGACCTAGTCTTTCTCTATGACAGTAAATTTTTCCAACATCGTAGTAAATTTAGAATGCATTGGATGGGGCCATATGAAGTACATACTATCACATATGGGGGATCTATACAGCTAAAAGACTTGGGAGGAATGCAACTAAAAGGAACGATCAACAATAGTCGATTGAAACTGTATAGGGACAGTCGACCCCCTAATGCTTAAAATTTACAGAACAATGAGATATACATCTACATAGTGTACTATAGTAGAGATTAGGACAAAAAAATGATATAAATAAATAAAAAGGAGAAACAGGAAGGAGAAAGAAATGCAAAAATAGAAAAGAAAGAAAATACAAAAATACTGGGAAATATTGTGCGTAGAGAGAGTGGACTCAGTGCGACAAAAATAAAAATGTTTGCACGTAGCATATGGGTGAAAGAAATCTAAACACCTTGCACAAAGGAAAAATCATAGCAAAAATGCATGGCACACTCAAAAAATTTAGCACAACAGAAAAGGGGCCAACGATCAGAAAGGTGAAAACAAAACTTTAGGGAAAAAAAGGCACGAATTGGGGAATTTATGGAATTAATGAAGCATACTTGACAAGCTTCAATGCATTGATCGCAGCCAAAGAAGCTTCTCCTAGAATATTCACAACATTCATGGAACCCTCTATAAGGGAAATGCAGGAAAACCAAGTTTATTGTGAAATTGCAAACTCGCGGAGCTAGAGAGCATGTAGACTATAGGAAAACATGTGATTGTAGAGAGAGAACCAATCGAAGTTTATTCTCTAAAGAAAGAAATACCTACTATGGAACCACCTAATATTAGCATGCTAAGACAAACCAAAAGAAAAACTAGAAGAAGCCTTATGTGACCACATGAAACTGCGAAGGAAGAGCACGAAATGGCACAGAGAGAGGGAATTGTTGATGTTGACACATTTCCCTCCCCACAGAATGAACCAATGAGTGCCACACCGGTTGAGGAAGAAGAACAACCCCAACAATGGATGACATGGAAATTGATTCACACGACAGTGCACAGGGCCGCAAAACAACTGACGTAGATGACCTACAACAACCTGCAAGGGAAGAAGTAGTCCACATAACAAATGGGGATGCCAGCGAGAAAACATAGGCTGCGGGGCCTAGACCACAACCTGGCACAGGGTTTGTTCATCAAGAGGAAGGGCTAGTAGAAGACATAACTGGGCATCCAGACTCGAGAGAAGAAGAAAGAGAAACAGAGGCGGGGAACTCTAGCGTGTCCGTAAGGAGAAAGGGTAAACAAGCCCTGGCATGGTCCCCGTGCAAGCAACTCAAATCCTTAACCATATTACCGCACATTCCAGAGGGAGTGCAATCCATGCCAATGCTATTGGTTTGCATAGAAAAACTCAAATACGTAGACCATGATGTGTCTGACATAGGAAAATTCCTTGAATTTGCACAGTAGGTGTATATGGAGAGTATAGGCACATGACCCTTTGGATATCCTATGATGCAACCAAAGTAATGGGAGACATGCCTAGCAAACATAGGGATCCTAAACCTCATGGAGATTCCCCACTTTGGAAGGGGGAAATAAGTGAATAACTGTGTCAAACAGTTGATGGAAGACCTCCATGGAGGCTTCCTATGGATGGAGGAACCCATCTCCATCGACATGGAATTAATTGGGTTCATCACAGGTCTACTATCAATCGGTGAAAGTCCCGTGCAATACCTAGATGACATAACCAAAGAAAAGGCCCTAGCATAGGAAGTGAAGAAAACATATCGGACAGATAGAGCCTCATGTGAGATCATAATCAAAAGAATCAATGACACAGCCACTCAGATGGCTACAAATCTCATGGCATGCAAACTTCTAAGGAAATTCTGCAAGGAGGAGGTCCTTGCTAGGGTTGTTATAGTTGTAGCACAATGCACAAATGACACCATGCTCAGTTGGGCCCCATATCTTATGTACCTATTCCTCGATGACTACAAAGACACGTAGGACTTGGGAACAAAGTTCCATTACTCATGGCTCATAATTTTGATAGCACTCATTGGGTGGAGGGAGCTTCCATACTCCTACTTTTGCAACATAGTAGGCCATTGTCGCGCAATGCGATATACATCAATGGGGAGCACTTCGGACCCCAAGAGAAGAAGTGGAAACATGGGTACCTTTGCGTGGTACTTCAACGACATCCAAAATATCATAGCCATCACATGGAGAATCACTTTGGAGGTTGTCACGCAGTATCAAGGTATAGCGAACTTCATAGCTACACATCACAACATGTGGATTGTTGGCCCTTGACCAAGTTTTGAGGATTCTTGGTCATGTTTGACCTAATTTTTTAACTTTGATAGGTTGTCGAAGGCGAAGCGCAAGTCAAAGCAGAGATCGCTAGATCTCGGCCCCTTCTTAGGGATTTTTGGGTTTTGGGATTATGTAATGGGTATGGGGATGTCGGCTCATGGGCTTTGCCCATGTTTAGGCCAGATTTGTAAAGTATAAATAGATGTCTAGGTGATGTAAGGAAAGGTAGTAGAACATCTGTGTGATGTTGTTTTAAGTGATAAGTGATGATTGTAAGTGCTTTGTGCATGCTATGTTGAGAACTTGCAAAGCTAAGTGTAAGTGAATGTAAGAGCCTGTGAAAGGATTTTTGTTGTAACCTAGCTTGGGGAAGGAGGATCTGGTGAAGTGTGTGTAGATATATTTTCCTATGCAGAGTAGGATTTTGTGGCTCTATTCATGTAGAATATTGACAAAAACTAATAAAGCAGACGAAGAGTTGGTGGACGTAGCCCCAGGGTGGGGGTGAACCACGTACATGTTGTGTTTCTATGCTTTGTGCGATGTATTGATGTGTTTATATGTTTACTTGTTTATATTCTTTGATATAGAGGAATGATAGATAGATCTATTGATGCTATGTTCTTAATAATGTGAATGAATGCTAGATATGATCTGTTTCATTATGCTAAGTGCTTCTATATGTTAGATCTAGATGAATAATGTGTTGCATTGTAACTTGGGTTATCTGCTCTGTGAACTTAGGCTAAATACTAATGAACTGTAATTTCTAAGTTCTTGATAAGGTATTATAATCACAGATCTGTGTCCCAGCTAAGGTTGCAGAAGCTGGAGTCCTGCAACCACCCCTTCCTCTACCTCCGGTGAGACTTCATCTGCTCTGCAAGTGTTTCCGAAAGGGCTGATAGTTAGGTTTTTTTTGGTGCGATCTTGAGTGTTGTACCTGTTTGGGTCCTATAATTATAGACGAATCGATTCTTCGACTATGGATTTAACGTTTCTCTCGTGATGATGAAATCCTGGCTCAGGTGATTCCTTTTCCTCCCTCCATTCTTATCGCTCATTTCCCCATCACCCTGTTGTATCCTTCATCTACTACGTCCTCTCCCCCTTGTCCCTTGTCAGCCTCCATTACCCCTCCTTCCATCACTGCATGAACAGACTTAGGATAAACAATGCTAGCAATATAGTTCATCTAAGTTAAACTAATAAATAAATGACTATTTAATAATTAATTAATTATTAATTAAATTAGTAACTAGGTTAGTAAATAAGTTAGTAATTATGTTAGTTTTAATTAAATAAAAATATATATAAAAAATATATATAAAAAACAATTATAATAAAAATGTTATAATAATTAATAAAATATAAACAAAGTAATAAAATGTATAAATAAACACAAAATATTAAAAAACATTAAAAAAGAAAAAAGTAATAAATTATATTAAAAATTAAATATATATATATATA
>SNQJ01S0006030.1:0-11179 GCA_010110895.2 Picea sitchensis
CCAGATAAAACCCCACATGGAAACTGTAGGGTATGAAGGCCCATTTCTTGTCTTTGACCAATGTGGCGTTATATCCCTGTAGGATGGTCTCATCACAAATTTCTCCCACGACGAGACAGTCTGGGACATGATCTAGTAGGAGATGGGGTGCTTCGGTGGCCCCGAACACCCTGATGTAGCTTGCGCGCTCGTACAAGTACCAATGGCCTAACTTGGCTATCATTTTCTTGGTTGTCGTCGATAGCCTTGGGCATTCCTTCTTAAAAAGAATAAAATAAATGCGGGTGATGAATTCATCACAGATGAGGGAGTAATATTTCTTGTAATTTCCCCCCCATAGCACGTTGAAGTAGATGTGGACCGAGAGATCTCCAACATGCTAGCTCAAATTCATTTCGAAAAAGACGTTCCTAGCGCACATGACATCGAGCAGGTACGAGGCCATGTAGAAAGTTGGTGCCTCTCCTTCCTTCGACCTCTGAGCCTGTTGCACATAGATGCTTAGTTGTTTGGAGATTATTGCTCCCTAGTTGAAACTGCTCCCGACGATTGCAACTGTGTATGTCAAAGGCATCCATGCTTCCGAAAACTTGGAGCAATCCTTTTCTCCGTAAAGCCAGCAGATGAGATCCATCAAATAGATGTATGGTTCCCTCAGGTTGATTATCACGTACCATCCATTGCTCCGATTGGTGAATTTCTTGTCTTTCCTCCACCATGAATCCATCAACCGGCTGGTGTCATGGAATTCATAGAAATTCACCACGAAGTCCGTGTTGAGCCGCTCCTCTGGTTCCCTGAGCTTGTAGTATTTATGGACCTCTGTCAGGAGAAAAAATCCGACGCACCCTCCATTCTCATTGTTGATAAAAAAAATTATGCCCGTCTGTGTGGTCGATGAGCCACTTCAGGACCTCTATGCAGGGGAAAACAGGGGTCCTGCTCACCACCATGTGTAAACATGACTGTCAGATCTTGGGGAACACCTGGTCATCGAGCGCCCTTACGTCTGGGTCGTTGTGCCAGATATACTTTGGATATTCTTCTCTGCTAATCTTGTTGAAGAGATCCCCCCACTGTGGGAGTGCTACCTTGGATTCAGTGCTTTCCTCTGTATCACCAAAGGCCGGAGGCTGGATGAAAACTTTCTTTGTTGTTGTCTTGACGACAGGGTTTGGCCTAGGGGCGTACTCCAATTCCCTCGTGGTCCCTAGAGAAGAACCTTCACTTGTCTCTGGTTCTTTTAGCTTCGGTGCCCTCGACGAGCATTTGGTTGTTGGCTTTCTTGATGGCATTGTTCCTACAACTTGAGTAGAGTTTAGAGATTGTGTAAAAACCCGAACGAACGTGTATAAATTATAACCAACCAATTGACAGACTTGGATACATACCTCTGAAGCTTGTTAAACCTGGTTTTTTTTTTTATAATCACGAGGGTTAGTACAGTCTTCAAGTTTCTTGTTTTTCTCCTTTAGACGCTATGGAATTCTCTTACACGCAGAATGAATTTGTTCACAATGGTTCACGAGATTTAAACATGGAAAATATTACCGTGTCGCATCAACCATTCAATTTGGGTTATGAGTGAAATTTCAATAAATATGTCGTTGAATCGTTAGAACTTAAATTCATCGTGGGTTGATGACAGAGGCGCGGGTGGTGATGTGGTCTATCAACGATTTCAAAAATGTCATTTTAATTGGCGCACGAGGTAGAAACTAATGCGGGATCGAGTATTAATTAGCTCCTTAAATGTCCAAAATCTGATCGTATCTAACGCTGAAAACATCTCGTCGTGTCACCCTTTCAGTGGGTGAATCGGGGGTTGGGATTGTGCTATGAACATTTTCGTTGATATCCTCCTATAAAAACTCCAACGTCGATCAATCTTACTGTACAGTGTTGACGTGGAAAAGCTGACTCAGAGGTATGACTAGGACCTAGGGAACCAAGAATGACTCGGGATAGAACTAGACCGTACGACCCTCTTACCTGGTAAAGACACTTGGAATTCGAGACCAGTGACTTAATTCACTCGTATTAATCAGAGTCGGGACTTTCCTTAAGCTATTTGTTCTAAAACCAAATCCTATCTTGTCGATGTTGAAAAGTGTTAAGGATTAGAGATCGATGATAAACCTACTCAAGTGCTCTTGGATCGACTCCCTCGAAAAAGTTTCGATGCCGAAAACGCATCGGGGATCGACGATCGGGGATAATTTTATCTTGGTCAAAATGTTTGTTGTAATCATTCTGGATTTTCCCTGATCCTGATAAAGTGCGTTGGGCATCGACTATCGACGATTTCTTTTCATCCTTTATTAACGTCTATCCCCCTTGTATTTTACTAATGTCGAAGGGGATCGACTATCTCTTGATCCCTTATGTGAAAAACTTGTGAAAACCAAAACTGTCTTCTGTCGATGCCAATGAAGATCGACGCTCAACGATTGTTGTTTTCCGAGTGGTTCCTTTACTTACTTGAATTCTTTCCGATGCTGAACCTGAGCGTGTTAGGTGCATTGTTTCGCTGTTGATTCTTAATTCAGGTGTTAAGGCCTTTTAGTCTTGGGGTTTCATAAGTTCAAACAAAATCAAATAGGTGATGAGAGTCATGATAATAAATAAAGACAAAACATTTCCCAAAATGAAATCGAGTCAGAAAGTGTAGAAAACAAGTGGTACCCAAAAAGTGACAAAATTTGTTAAGGTTTTTTTAGGGTGTGTTGAATTCTCAACACAAGTATCATTTTCTAAGGATAGATGATATTTTCGATCAACTGAAGGAGGCAAAGATATTCTCAAAGATTGATCTCAAATTAAGATATCATCAAGTGTGAATTAAAGAAGAAGACATYGACAAGACAACTTTTAGAACAAGGTATGCCGATTATGAGTTTACAGTGGTGCCATTTGGGTTGTCAAATGCATCAATTGTCTTCATGTGTTTGATGAATGGTATTTTCATAAATTACTTAGATAATTTTTTCATTGTCTTTTTGGATGTCATACTTATTTACTCCAAGTATGAAGAAGAACATGAGAAACATTTGAGGATGGTGCTGCAAGTATTAAGGGAGCATCAATTGTATGCAAAGTTGAGCAAGTGCTCATTTTATCAGAGGCATATACATTATTTGGGCCATATCATTTCAAAGGAAGGGACAACAGTGGATCCAGAAAAGATAAAGGCCATTGAAAGATGGCTAATACCAAGGAATGTCTCAGAGGTGAGATCATCCATGGGGATTTCAAGTTACTATAGAAGATTTATTGAAGTTTTCTCAAAGATTGCACACCCAATCACTTCTTTGCAAAAGAAGGGTGTGAGATTTGAATGGACCTATGATCGTGAAAGAAGTTTTCAACGCTTGAAGAGTTTATTGACAAGTGCACCAATATTGAGGATTGTCGATCCAAATGAAGACTTCATTGTGTGCACCGATGCTTGCAAGGAAGGGCTTGTTGACCACCATTTTGGTCAACAGTTCTTAGCCATCAAAGCATTGTCAGGCTCCCCTCTAAATTCACATTTCTTACACAAAGTGTTGCGCAATCCCATTAAAATTTTGCTACACATTTTAAAAGTTGTACTTGGCGAAATTATCATCCCTCTAAACCTATCACTTAACATGACCCTTTTCTCACTTCTCGCACTGTCATATTTTGCACTCACTATTCACCTTTCAAAATATTTCTCATGCCACTCTTTTTCTAATTATGACATTATTTCCATACCCTTTTGGAGTTGAGTTTGACATGGTATATTATGACATTATTTCCATACCCTTTTTATGAGTTTGACATCATACCATGTCTACCATATTGGTTTTCACATGATTATCTAAAGTGTTTTAGAAATCTTGGGTTGTGTTCTCGAGGTTAAGTTCCAAGACCAAATATCATGGAAAATTTCATCTAAAGTGTTTTAGAAATCTTGGGTTGTGTTCTCGAGGTTAAGTTCCAAGACCAAATATCATGGAAAATTTCATTCATGGCTTTCATTACTCTCTATCTCAATACAAATAATGATGATGACGAGSCTTATAGTTTACATTATCATCCCGGGTTAATATTAGTTGACATCACAAATGACAAATCTTATAATCCTTGGCACATTTTTCCTTCAAATATAAGGCAGAGAATGATATTGAGGAACATGATATATATKGTCATTTGTGTAAAAGATGGTTGCATTTTATAAAGAGTTCTTTGGATTTGACCACAAAACTCTACATTGAGTGTACAAAATCCAGAATTTAAGGTTTGAAGGCATGAAGAMGATGGAGAATGTATAAGTGCAAAAATTCATTTATAATCACAAAGGATAGAGTCCCAATTGRCATACAATGAGTGCTATGTTCAAAGTAGATAAAYGTTAAATTTATGGACACGCAAGTTTAGATATGATCAAATGATGGATCATTGAGATATGTCTGAAGCCATAAACRCTATAGAGAATGATAATATCGGACTGTTWAAGAATTTCGTTGCTCAGGAAATTACAAAAGGTTTCAGTATTACCTGGTCATTCAATGWTTTGACAAGTTTTTCAAAATGACTTCTTTCCTTGGGAGTTCGAAGTGGATGACAATTTCGCTATTTTGTTTGTTAACACTATATTGGTATTGYTAWTATCAAAGATTATGACTAATGCATTTAATATGGTGTTTATGACTAGGTTGTTCCCCTAAAAGACCTGCCATTTCTTGAACCACATATAGAACCTTATATGTAGAATTTAGCTTCAATTGTTGTTGTTAGAGGCCATTGGTAACATTTTGCAGGACCTGAATCACTGTAAACAAAATGGTTTTCCTATGATAGATGAACCTCCTTTATATGGTCTTGAGTTGCAATCACATTTACTTGTTTTGTTGAAGAAGGAATTGAATCTGTTTTGTTGAAGAGGAATTGGTCAGTGAATTCAGAAATCCACCCACTTCAATTCAAAGGAAATCCAACATCATAATCATTGGATAGCAGATAATGGTGTTTGATACATGCTCTGAGATTTGAAATGGGAAATATTCACTAAAACAATAACAATTCTTTTAAGGAAAAGTTTAGCACTGAACAAATATAAAAATATTATAGGGAAAATATTATAGGGGAAATCAACACGTCAATAAGAATGACGAGATTTATTTTTAAATGAATACACTTTTATTTTATCAAATAAAAAAGGAGGCGGTTCTACCTGTATAAGTTTTTGTTCCTTGAACTAAATAAACTCTAACCATTGGAACCATTCATTAAAAGATATCAAAGAAGCATCAAACAACAACCAAGAGAAGAAAAAATTTAGAGGAGGTATGTTGAGAATTTAGTGAAGTTTTATCTTTTTTTTATTCTTCATGCTCCATACATTTCTCCTTAAAGATTTGAAGAAGTTATTGGCAGCATGGACGTCTTGCAAAGCAGCCGAAGGGACAAAGTGAGGATGAGTTTTGTTGGTGTCCATGAGGTGAATGGTTTACTTATTAAGTTTTATCTGTTTTAAGTCTAAGTTTTCTCAGTGCTAATCAATTTTCGATTTCGATATGCAGACTTCCGCATTGTGCCTCGCCACCATTGCTCTATTCCATGTCTGATTCAGCTTTCTTCTTTTTTCTTTCCGTTCATAGTTACTTAATGTATGATGTAACATTCCATCTTAAGTAGTTAAAGATAATAACTTTGGCCCTAGTGTTCATAAGCCATTGAAAACAATAAAAAAATCTAAAAAAATGTATGAGAATACAAACTTTAATAAAGATCAAACTCTTTTGAGTTCTGAAATTTATTTCTTGTTTATTTATTTTCTTCTCTTTTAATATTCAAACTCAAAAAATACCAATTTTTTTTCAACATATTTCTTTTTTTTAAATAGTTTTAATACATATAATTATTTTATTTTATTTTATTAGTTTAAATTTACTCATTATAATATTTCCAACAAAACACAAAGCACTTTAATTTATAATCCTTTTACTTCTTTGTTTGTTTTCTTAGTTTAATATTTGTTTTACTAATTATAATATAAAAACAACTAAATTCATGTATTATGTTAGTTTCAATGGTACATAATCTTTTCTTTTCTTTTGTTTTTAGTTTAGTTTTTAATTTCTTTAAATAAATTACTAACCACAACATTTAAAGAAAATAAAAAGAAATCAATTACATTACACACCATTCTTTGAACATGTAACTTGTTTTTAATCATTTGTTTTTGTTCATTAGTTTAAGTTTAATAATTGCAATATAAAATGAAAAAATATATAATTTATTTCATTTTATTTTTAGGGTTTTTTTAAGATTTTAGTTGTTTAAGTTTTTTTTTAATATTTTTACACTTCTAATACTTATGCTAACTTTGTTTAATTTCATATTTCACTTATAAAAATAAATACACAATAATATAAGTTGCAAAATATAATAAAAATCAAATATTGCAAAATCATAAATAAAGATTTATGTTTAGATTCTAAGCCATATAGTTTAATGTGTTTTTTTTTATGGGGCTTAAAATTTAAGGTAATATTCCCCCCTAGTTTCACCGAAGGATGAAACGTTGGTTTCGAAACACTCTTGTTTCGACATCAACATGGCTCAGAGAGGTCCTTAGCCAAAATGGGCATGTGGTATGCTACGAGTCAAGGAAGTTAAAAGAGCATGATAGACACTATACCACTCATGAGTTGGAATTAACAGTCATAGTTCATGCCTTGAAGATGTGGAGGCATTATCTCATCGGAAAAAAAAATGAGTTGAGGACAAACCATAGTGGTCTAAAATATTTGTTTGGACAACCAATTTTGAATGTCAGACAAACTAGATGGTTGGAATTCTTCAGTGAGTATGATTTTGATATAAAACATATCAAAGGCAAGGAGAACAAGGTAGTTGCACTCAACAAGAGGATGCATGAGATGCATGCTACAACCATTAGCATGTACAAATTTGACTTGACAGACAGAATTTTGGAAGCTGCAAAATCATATCATGATTATATGGAGACAAGGAAAAATTACAACAAGGTAATTTGTAGCAGAAAATTGAAGATTATGAGTTGAGAGAGGATGGAATTCTCATGTACAAGGGAAAAGTATATGTGCCTAAATCTCATGAGCTAAAAATATGGTGCTGAGGGAGATGCATATTGTGCCTTATGCTGGGCACCCGAGGTATCAGAAAACAATTGCAGTTGTTAAGAGCCAATATTTTTTTGTTAGTTATGAAGAAAAAGGTTCTTGATTATATAGTCAGATGTTTGGAATGTCAAAAGGTAAAGGTTGAGCATAGACATCCAATTGGTTTTCTACAGCCATTTCCCATTTTGAAATGGAAATGGGAAGTGCTGACAATTGATTTTATCACTAAGCTGCCTAGAACAACGAAGCAGCATGATTCCATCATGGTGGTGGTGGATAAGCTAACTAAACTTGCTCATTGTATTCCGGTGAAGCTAACTCACAAGGCAACTAACATTGCAGATATCTATATGAGGGAAATTGCAAGGCTTCATGGTGTGCCTAAGGCCATTGTTTTTTATGGAGATCCTAAATTTACATCAAATTTATGGAAATGACTATTTAAAGGATTTGGGACAAATCTTAATATTTGCACAACATATCATCCAGAGTCATATGAGCAAACAAAGAGGGTCAATGAGGTGATTGAGGATATGATGAGGATGTATATGATGGATAAACCATCGAAATGGGAAGATTATCTACACTTAGATGAGTTTTCTCATAATAATGGGTATCTGACATATTTAAAGATGAACGCATTTGAGCATTATATGGTAGAATGTGCAACATGACAGTGAGTTGGGACAACCCAATAGACAAAGCAGTGGTTGGGCTAGAATTGCTCAGGGAAATGGAAGAACATATGGTGAAAATAAAACATAATTCAAAGGTTGCTCAAGATAGACAAAAAATTATGTCGATAAGGGCAGAACTCACAAAGAGTTTAAAGTGGGTGACCATGTTTTCTTAAAAGTGAAGGCCAAGAGAAGTTCCCTGAAGTTGGGGAACTATTCAAAGATGGTAGCATGTTATTGTGGACCATTTGAAATCCTAGATAGAATTGGTCATGTTGCATACATGCTTGCACTACCTGCATCTATGTGCATTCATAATGTATTCCATGTATATTTGCTCAAAAAGTATGTGTCTGATGCTAATCATGTAATGGATTGGAATGTGATCCAAGTAGAGCAAGACAGATTCTTCTAAGTTTGACCAATGTGCATATTGGATCGAAAAGTTAAGTTTCTTCATAATTGAGCAATCAGGCTAGTAAAGCTCTAGTGGACCTGTTACAATCTTGAAGATGCAACTTGGGAGCATGAAGATGCCATGTGGGAGGAATACTCGTATTTTTTTGAATATTTTGAGGATTTTTTCTTGTACATGTGTATATAATGCACTAAGGACAATGCATAAATAAGGTGGGGGGCGAGAATGTAATACCCCTAGGCCAAACCCCAATTATAAATGTACATATACTTTATAGGTTGGTGAGCCAGGATGTTTTGGGCCAAGAGTGTCTTTGTATATATGTTTTGATGCCAGAGTGCATGTGTCATTTAGGCTAAGGGGCCTATGTGCTAAAAGTGTTAGCGAGCCTATCATTGTAATATGTAATCACATTCATATTTATTAATAAAATGTACCACTGATGCAAACCAATCAAACAAAAGAGTATGGGGGGATATAAATCCACTAGAGGGAAAGGGGGCTAAGAGTCTAGGAAGAAAATCTAAGCCAAGGGAATATTATTATAACATTTCCTAAAGTCTAAATTATGTGATATTTTATCCTAAGTTCCAAAAGGTGGGGAACATATCACAAGTGGAGCCCAATGTAGTTCCTAGCATGACAAGTGTCAATTTGGGAGCACACATACATAAAGTGGGAACCTAGTATATTTTCCCAATCATTCTAGTTATTCTTTTCATTCTCACCATCATTCTTACCATACATACTAAGTTCCTAGCATGAAAAGTGTCAATTTGGGAACACACATACATAAAGTGGGAACTTAGTATATTTTCCCAATCATACTAGTTATTATTTTCATTCTCACCATCATTCTTACCATACATACTCTCCCTGCCATCCATCATTCATACCAGTGTTTGGGTGATTTTGCAGTTGAATGTGCCCAATAATTCCTTGGTGGTTTGGGATGAAGAAACAGGTTGTCATKCTTGTGAGCATTCTCTCTGGGTGAGAGAAATGCTGAGAATTGTTTTCCCGGATTGTTAGGCTGGTGGGTGTTGCAAATTCTGAGGGTAGCCTTGTGTTCTAGGTKCTACGAGGCTTTGAGACTTCATGTCATGTCTGTTTCTAAATCCCTGGAAGAGAATAAAGACAAACAAAGGATTGTTGAGTAGAGAAGGGGTACGCTTCCTGGAGTGGGACAGACTATGGGCAATGAGAGGTTGTGAGCTCGGAACTATTGTTGGAGTTGGCACCTTTGCCTATGTTTTATTGTGATGGTTAGACCTTAGTCTAGCTTAGGAAGCTTGTGCCCTGGTGGAGTTTTTGGCCTCAGCTTGGGGATGACATGTTGCTAAGAGTTTATGAGCAACAAAATCTATGGCTGGGAGGAATGTCTGAGGTTTGCATCCAATCGATGTTTTCACAAAAGATAATTGTTTTTTTTATGTGTTTATTTACCAATTACTAAGTGTATGTTAATATAATTTATGTGTGTTTTATTACACAATTTTATTCATGAACAATATATTATTTGCATTGCATATTTGTATATATGTAGAGCATGTTATTAATTAAATGGTATCTAAGAGGAATTTTTTTATGTGGCATGGCCCAGCTTGGGGCTGGGGATGCTACACAATGTATGTTGTGGTTGGTTGATTTGAAAAGATGGCACACTTCATGCCTTGAAAAAAAAACCAATGATGTGACATATGTCAAAACGTTATTCTGTAAGGATGTGGTATGATTGCACATATTTCCAAATACAATCATTTTAGAAGAGATGCGAGGTTTCTTAGTTGATTGTGGAGGGAATCATGGAAGAACATGGTGACAAAGCTATAGGATCATTATTAGCGAGAGGAATTTGATGTAAGAGCTTCCTTGAAACAACCAAGTCCATAAGGGTTCCAATCAAGTGTGACATAGGTGAACATAACAAAAGAGGACGAAAGAGTAGCACTTAGTTCAAGTGTAGAGATAATCACATGATAGATAGAAGAAAAGAGTGCACAAGATGTTGATGTTATCGATATTATAGAAGAATGTGATAGGAAAGAGAGCATAATAGAGAACATGCATGGTGATTGTGCATGATAGAGGTGTTGATCTACATTTGTTAATCAACTTTAGTACATACCTATCCATCCTTAGTATTTTCCCCTTTCTACCTATGTTCCTTGTATATTCTTTACTTATTCATTTTCCTCTTTCAAATGTGAGTTCCCAGGTATGTAGACCCACAAAGCAACAAGTCTTTACTTAGTCATTTTTCCCAAATCCAACACTTAGTCATTTTTATGTGTTACGGGAGTCTTATTGCAAGGGACCAACCCATTCCTGTCCCACAACTCCTCATGTCCTATAACCCGCAATTGTGCAACACTCAAAATGACCTTTCTACCTATGTGTCCTCCAAATTGAATTGCTTACCCTCTTTATAGTTAGCCAATTATTTGAATGTATATGCGGGACAACTCTCCATTCCACTTACATTTTTCCCTCATGCTTGTGTCCCACAACACACAATTTTGTGTTCTACAAAATGACCCGCTCAATTTCGCGACTCGTATAACTACCTCTTCTCATACTAAGTCTGTTTTCTCATTGTGGATACGAGAGTTGTCCCTTCTTACCTTTTTCATTTCCCATGTCTCGTGTCCCGCATCCCGCAATCCCACATTCACCATATTGTACTCTCCATTTCTCTTTTTTCACTTCCATACTTAACAATTTTCCATCTTCCGCTATATCACATCACCATTTTATGATCTCATTTATTTCCCTTCCACCATGTCAACCACCACTTGTGAGTTTCTAATAATATTATTAAAGTGGCAAAGATTTCACAAATCTTTGTAATAAATTCCAAATCTTACCATGCAAGCCAAAAACTTTGAAATGAGAGCTATGGTGGGTAATAATCAATGCAATACATGGTGAATTTAATAAAGGATTAAATA
>SNQJ01S0006030.1:33355-56495 GCA_010110895.2 Picea sitchensis
GAGATTAAGCCAAGTGATGCCTCAGCAAAGATCACATTTTCTTTCGCTTTTGATCCAGAATTTTGTTTAATACTTAGAGAAAGAAGATCAGCCACACTTGCTTTGATGCAAGATGTTGCTCTTGAATTTGAATCAAATATTATGGCATCTCATAAACTGAAAGGAAAATTTGAGAGGAAAAAGTTTTATGCCGAACCCCCTTCCTCTTCTAATACAAAAATGGAAAAGATGGCCAAGATGTTGGACAACTTGACATCTGAAATGTCAAAATTGAAGATTCAAAGTCAGCAGCCAGCCAAGACTAAAGAACCAAATGCTTTTGTTCCAAGGAATCCCAATGAATTCCCTTATAGAAGTAACAACCAACCGGTCCAGATCCTTCAGAGAGACTAGAATGCAGCTGATGATCAAAGAATCATAACCCCTTTCCAAAATGCAATACTAGAAGAAGAACAGGAGATACCTCTTGACGAAGTCGAAGAAGTAGATGACATCAATTGTTTTGGGGACGAAAATGATTCCTCCTTTTTGACACAAGTGAATTATGAAGAAGCCAAGATGGATGAGGAAATTTGTGAGGCAAGTACTGAAGAATCTTTTTATCAGATCGATGATCAACAAGGTTATAATTTAAGATCTAAAAATGCTACCCCCAAGCCATTGCTTTCTGCTCCTGGTAAGAAGAAAGAAGTTGATGCTAAGCGGATTTCTGCCCCTGTAAAGCAAACCTCCATTCCTACAAAACAGCAGCAGAAGCAATCATAGCCCCAAGCGAAGGAGAAAGTCATTCTCAAAACCCCTTCTAACGAGGTTAAAACTTCTGAGAGATCAACATACTCTTTTAATTTCGAATCATAAATTCAGAAAGTAAAAATACATATGCCATTGACCAAACTTATGAAGAATGACATTTTCAAGTCTGCCATCCTGAAATCCCTTGAACCAAAGACCTCCCCATCTGCTGATTTTGTAAACTTACAAGATGACAAGCCAACAGTAACTATAGGACCTATGGTAGAAGATCGATATGACTCTTGTCCACCTTTCTATATATCCCTAAATGTTCATGATAAGATCCTTCACAATTGCTTGCTTGATTCAGGAGCATCACACAATCTTATGCCCAAAGCAGTGATGGACGAACTTGGGCTTGAGGTCACCAAACCGTATCATGATCTCTTCTCTTTTGACTCTAGGAAAGTCAGATGCCTTGGCCTCATAAAAGACCTTATTATAAACCTTTCCCAATTGCCAATGAGAAGCATGGTAATGGATGTTGTGGTGGTTGATATCCCACCCAAGTTCGGACTCCTTTTGTCACGTCCATGGAGCAAAAGGTTGGGGGGTACCTTGCAGATGGATCTTTTGTACGCTATAGTCCCGATGTTTGGAGGAGAGATAAAGAGACTCTACAGAGAGAATCAACTTCCCTACATCATCAGTGATGCAAAAAATTCTGTAAATCATCCTATTTATGTTGTAGACACAGACTTTGGCTCGTGTATTCTTCAAATAGATGATTCTCAATCAACTCCTTTGCATCTTGTAAAGCCCACTGATCAGCAAACTGACGAAAAATGTGTTCTAGTGTGGACCATGTATTTTGATGGTGCCAGTACCAAAGATTCAGCAGGTGCAGGGGTAGTTTTGATTTCTCCTTTGGAAGAGGCCATGCATTTGTCTTTTAAGCTTGATTTCAAAACTACTAACAATATAGCAGAGTATGAGGCTTTGATATTGGATTTAAACACAGCCAAGGAGATGGGAATTAAAGGATTAAAGGTGTTTGGAGACGCAAATCTCATCATACAACAAGTGAACAGTACTTTCCAAGCAAAACATGTCAGATTGAAGGCCTACAGGGATGAGGTATGGAAAATCAAGGATTCTTTTTCCATTTTTAACATTTCTTATATACCCAGAGCTATGAATCAGCTTGTTGATTCCCTTGTTGTTTCAGCCAGTCTTTTTATTCCTCCCATGCCTCCCTGGCTCAATTATGAAATCCAAGTCAAATATAGACCATCTTTGCCCGACAATATTAAATACTGGAAGGTTTTTCAGGATGATGATGAGCTTAATAGATTTATCTAGGTGATAGATGAATTTTTTGATATGCATGTCGACCAACAAAATCAAAATGAAGAGGAATCCCAAAAGCCTAAGCTAAAATGAAAAATGGGTCAGCATGATATTGTTCAACTTCCAAATAATTTTATACCTTGGGGTCTGGTACCTCTTGAGAAGATTTTCAATCATAACGATGTTCCCTACAAACCAGATAAGAAGGAACAAGAGCCTGTTGTCCATGAGCACAACATAGGAAGTGAAAGCCAACCTAAATTCATAAATCCGTCCTCTGAATTGACTGCTGATCAGAAGTCTGAATACTGCAGCATTATGAAATAATTCTCTAATGTTTTCGCTTGGAAATACAGTGATATGAAAACTTATGACCCTGATATCATTCAACATAAGATTCCCCTCGAAAACGACACCATCCCTTTCAAACAAAAACTCAGATCTATCAGTCCTCTTCTATTGCCTGTAATTGAAACAGAAATCAAAAAGCTTCTTGATTCTAAGATTATAATCCATTTAAGATACTCTAAATGGATCACAAATATGGTAATAGTGAGAAAGAAAAATGGTGAGATCAGGTTATGTGTCGACTTTAGAAACCTAAATAGATGCTCGAAGAAAGATAACTATCCCCTACCGAAGATGGAACATTTGCTGCAAAGAATTTCAAGGGCTACTGTTATGTCTTTCCTGGATGGTTTTTCTGGCTACAACCAGATTTCTATCCATCAGGATGACCAAGAGAAGACTTCTTTTACTACTCCTTGGGGTACCTTCATGTACGCCAAAATGCCATTCGGATTAATGAATGTCGGGGCCACTTTTCAAAGGGCCATGGACATAGATTTCATGGGTGAGAAGGACAAGTTTGTCCTCATCTATCTTGATGACATCACAATTTATTCCAGTAGTCATGAAGAACATCTAAAGCATTTAAAAAGAGCATTTCTGAAGTGCAGGCAGTTCGGGATTTCATTGAATCCCAAAAAATCTCATTTTTCTCTCAGAAAAGGCAAGCTCCTAGGCCACATTGTTTCAGCAGAAGGCAAGAAAATTGATCCAGCTTGGGTGGAATCAATTCAGAGGCTATCCTTACCAAGGTCGAAAAAGGATATTCAATCTCTGCTCGATAAGATTAACTTTGTTAGAAGATTTGTTCCAAATTTTGCTGAGCTAGTAAAACACATAACATGTATGTTAAAAAAGGGATCTGAGATTAAATGGACAGACAATGAAAGGAATTCATTTCAGGATATCAAATAGGCTATCATGGAATCCCCGACTCTAATCAGTCCGGATTACAACAAGAGTTTCTATATTTTTTCCTTCGCTTCTTATGACACGGTGGTAGCAGTCTTGTTACAGAAAGATGATGACAGTATGGATCACCCAGTTGCCTTCTTCAACAAAACACTCAGAGATGTTGAATTAAGGTATGATCCTATTGAAAAACAAGCCTATGCTCTCATCAAATCTTTAAAAGCTTTCAGAATTTATATCCTCCATGCAAAAGTTATTGCATATGTTCCTTCACCCTCAGTGAAGGACATTTTGACTCAGCCTGATATCGATGGGAAAAGAGCTAAATGGATCGCAAATTTAATCGAGTTCGACATAGAAGTAAATCCCACTAAATTGGTAAAAGGCCAAGGCCTTGCTAAGCTTTTGACGGAAGAAAACCATGAGTTGCTGGACATAAATTTTGTGGGGGAAAATTCAATGAGTTTGCAGACGAAGGTAGAAGTAGAAGGACAACATAACAACCAATAGGTGGCGGAGAATTTGTCTTCTTGTGAGTGGTACTCGGGTATTATTCATTTTTTACAAAAGTTGGAGGTTCCTCCTAAACTTAGCATGACTCAAGCCTAAGCCCTTAAGCTCAGAGCCATCAAATTTTGCATTTACAATAATTTGTTGTATTGGAAAGACCCTGCTGGTTTACTACTCAGATGTTTAGACAAAGAAGAATCAGTTGAAGTTATACATCAGTTTCATTCAAGTATTTGTGGAGGTCATCATTACTGGAAGACCAAAGTTCATAAAATTCTAAGGGTTGGGTACTATTGGCCTTTTCTTTTCTCGGATGTGTGTGCTTTCGTCAAAGCTTGCGATAAATGTCAAAGATTCACAGGAAAACAGCAGCTAAAATCTCTGCCCCTGAGACCTATAGTAATGAATGGCCCTTTTCAGCAGTGGGGTTTAGATTTTATAGGCGAGATTAATCCTTCGTCTAGTGATCAACATAAATGGATCTTAGTAGCCACCGATTATTTTACAAAATGGATAGAGGTAGTTCCCACGAGGAACGCCACTCATCGGGTTGTCATGAAATTTCTTTATGAAAACATCCTAAGCAGATTCGGTTTCCCCAAAAGGCTGGTAACAGATAATGCAACAACTTTCAAAGCCAATGCATTGGTCGATATGTGTAAATCAATGGGCATCCAATTGGTACATTCTACCCCCTATTACCCTCAAGGTAATGGCCTGGTCGAATCATCCAATAAGAGTCTAATCAGAATCATCAGAAAGCTATTAGAGGAGAACAAAAAGAATTGGGACTCTAAACTAAAGTTCGCTATGTGGGAAGATAGAGTAACTATCAAAAAATCCATAGGAACCTCTCCATTCAAATTGGTCTATGGAACTGATGCTATTTTTCCTGTTCAACTAGTTTTACCAGTGGCTAAATTTTTTCAGGAAGAGCAAACTGAGTCAAATGATATGGTAAGAAGAATGCTCGATTTGGTAGAATTGTAGCACCTCCGAGAACAGTTGGTGGACAAATCAGAGGCTCATCAAAAGAGGATCAAGGATACTTTTGACAGGAAGGCAAAGGTAGATAGTTTTCAGGTTGATGCTTGGGTTCTGAAATGGGACACCCTCAGACAAGATAAAGGCAAACACAACAAGTTTGATTCTTTGTGGACTGGTCCTTTCATGATAACTCAAGTACACCACAACAACACATTCATTCTGCAAAGTCTGGGAGGTGAAGAAATGTTTGGTAGCCCAATCAACGGGCGATTTGTGAAACTCTACTTTGTCTAAGGCTGTGAAGTCTGGTCATTGTAATTTTATTTTTAGTCTTTGCTTTTACAGAATAACTCCATGCCCAATGGAAACACTAGTAGATAGTTTAAGTTTTCTTTTTTCAGGAAAGGCATTGGTTCTGTGGTTCTTGAAACCTCATAGGGAGGCGTTCATCCCCAATAGGAGCCAATGTTATCTCCTCAAATAAATTGATTAAAATTTTTCTTTTTAGGTGATAGAGTGTCAGTTGGAAAAATACTTTTTCAAATTTTTAGAGGTACTTCAAAAAAAAAAAAAAAAAAAATTTACTCATGTAATAAGTTTTGGACAAAAGTTCCTCTAGTCTGTGCCATATTAAATTCAAATATCAGGTTTCGGTGGCTTAGGCGAACATACCAATTGTTCATTAGCCACCGAAAGCCTTAGCTTTCGGTAGATAAAATAAAGGAATCCAAGTCTATTTAATCACCGAAACCATTGATGCAGGCAAAATACCAGACACGTCATTTCGCATGTTTCAAATAAGGGGTTTGTTGTTTTCATGATTGCATAAGCCGCCGAAAGTACTACCGAGGGATCTGTTCATGACCAAAAAAGCCGATCCCGTTATTAGATGAGTGCATCTCTCATATCATTGAACGTCATGGTGTTGTACTTCTCTTTCTTTTCAGTTAAAAACATCATGACTCCCGCACATCATCATCCTTTTCGCCACATTCCTTGCAATTAGTGCCACAATCTAAAAGCGCCCGCATTTATCTCAGTCCTAGCCTGGCTAAGCCAATTATCTCTGAACCTGTGCATTGTAACTTGGTCCGAAATTCACTCCTTCGATCACGGGTGTGCTACAACGTTGTGGAGAAATGAAGAAAGGAGCGACGACACTCAGGAAGGAACTTAAAGATATCGGGTATCTTGAAGCTCATCCTGAGGTATGCCAAATGCTCAAGAATGTTGGATGTTTTAATTTCTGTAAAAAATTAGACAGTTTTCATCAACAGGTGGTCGAGGCTTTTGCTCTGAGTTTCGATGGAAAGAAAGCATGCATTGGCCGGGACGAATTTCAAATTGATGAAGCTCTCATTGCCTAAGTTACCGAGCTTCCAACAGCTGGAGAAAGATGGTTTAAGACTATTTTGATTAAGAATATCGAGTTCAGGTCTTATCTAAAACCAGAACACCAGGGTTTAATTTGGAAGAAAGATATCCCTATATATTTCCTTGAAGAGAAGTGGCAACAGTTACTCAAGGCTATAATGGTTTATATAACATGTGTGGGGCGATACAACGGGGTCATGATGTATCATTTTAAACTCATAAACCATTTTACAGGAAGAGACCCACTTAATCTACCCTATTTCCTCCACCAAAGTTTATCTAAGATGGCTTATCAAGTCAAAGCCAAACCCAGTCAAGTGGCAGGAAGATTATCCCATCATAACTTAATCAAACTGTTGGTCTGTAACCTGTTGCAAAGAAAGGGTAAGGAATGGAATTTTTTCCTATTCTAGAATGATTTCCAAACTGAGGTTCAAGCAGAGGGCAGAAAGATCTCTCATTCCAGAAAATCCTCCACTCCCAGAAGTGGAAAGAGAAGGAGAAGAGCTATCTCTCCAACCTCAGTTAATCAACCCTCTTTTTCCCCTAAGTCAGGCAAAGCAAAGAAGAAATTGGATTTTAGCCATGAGAAGGAAGAAATCAGTGAAATCCCAATGAATAAAAACATTCTAAATCTCCCATACTCAGACTCAGAAGATGAAGAACAACAATTGGAAACAGGGCATGAAGGCTCAGTTACCACAGGACTCCCATACTCAAATTCAGAAGATGAAGAACAACAATTGGAAATGTAAGTACGAAGGCTCGCTACTACGTGAAGTGAAAACTCGCTTTTGTGGATATATACAAAGCTAGTTATGAGAATATTCCATCACCTACTCCCCAAGAAAAACAATATCGCCAAGTTGCAGAGGCCTCATCTAGCAAACAAACAAAACAGAGTAAATCAAAAGAGATTAAGAAGCTTAAGAAGCAACTAGCCTAACAAGAGGTGCTTGAGAGAGTAATAAACCGTGTACCTAAACCCCTTCAAAAAACTTCAAAAGAAATTCCAGCTTAGAAAGGTTAGCCCATGAGAGCATAAAGGGAGAAGAAAAGAAGGACAAAATTGTAAAGGATTACAACAATTTATGGAGAGTGATCCAAGGTTTAAAGAAAAAGGTCAGAGATTTGAGGGAAAAGGCAAGGGAATCAAAACACCAAGCTCATGCTTCACTTAAAACCCTTGCAGAAGTGGAAGTTCAATACAATGAACCAATAATAGCCACTAATCCCACAAATCTTGAACAATAAACATAAAACTAAAGACCAGCCCTGAGGTGTTTTTGAGTTAAAGCAAGGTTGCTTTTTGAAATTTTGATGATCTCGTGCTCATGGCTTAGGTGAACATATCACTGTTCGATAGCCACCCAGCAACTTCTTATCTAATAGCCCAAATTCCAGCTCGTGAATCTCACCGAAAAGCACCGACACTTAAGGTTATCACTGTTTTTGCACGTATCAAAGTTTATGTCTTGCTCAAAGGATTGTGGTATTCCACCGTTGGGGATAATTAATGACATCTTACCAAGTGGGTGGTTTTGGTTTTGAAGATGTTATGATCAAAAAGGATAAGCAACAGTTAGTTATTGACAAGGTGATAAGATTGTTGAAAACCAACAGGTGTCAAGCTTGACTCCTCTCATATCATATGAGTTCCAACAGCCTCCGAAGGCTTATTACACCTGCCTAGAATCTGAAGACTTAAAGAACGGCTGAGAAGTTTAATTGATCTAGTTCACTGAGACCACATTCCATTTTCTATATTTGGAAAGATTTGATCCAATAATCTAGGATCCAAAACTGTTTTGTAAAAGGCTAAAGCCGAAAATTTTTGAAGAACTAAAGGTTCAATTTTGAGTTCTATATTCCCACTGCTTTTTTTATGAAAGACATTTTCTTTAATATATATCGCTTCCCAAGTAGCTTTCATTTGTTATTGTCAGACCCTCCTTCGTCTTTGTCTATGCATATGAGTGTAATTCTTTCTTTTGTCTCTATTTAATGGTCCTATGGTAATTGTCATCTTACTTTTGATTGTTAAGCAAGAATCATAATCATCTTTGGTTAGTTTGTTGACCCATCATATATATGGTTTATGTATGTTTCTTTGTTAACCGATTGGTTTTTCTTATCCATTTGTTATAGAAATTCATCCGATAATAGCTCTTGAAGGCCTTGTATTGCATGAATATAGTTAGACTCACTTTGAAGATACAATCCCGAGATTAAGATATTCATCTTGATCCAAACCCCACACCTATTATTGAGAAAATAGTTTCCAAAAGATTAAGTTACTAGGCACCTCGGTTCATGTTTCTGAGAGTTTCCTCGGGAGGATAACAACTCAGACATTTCTACAACGTCATATGACCCGTGGCCTCCACGCCATGTCGATGTCATCGACAAAAATACCCAATTTTTTTTATTTGCTTATTTTCAAAATTTCCAAAAGGGATCAATTCTTCACATTTCCCTTAAAATTCCTCTCAATTTTACTGAAGCAATTTGAACAAATGAATTTCAGACATCCTTTTTCCAGCATTGCATCAAATAGTTTGTCTGCATAGTATGTAATTTTCACTTATGTGTTCCACTTAATTAGTCCATCAAGGCTCAATGTTAAAAATTGGGCTTTGATACTATTTTGTAACGTCCCCAAAGTTGGTCATCACGCATTAAAGACTTCTTTGTCATCAACTCGATACCAATTTAGTAACGAATTCATCCTCCATCTACAACAATATGGAATTCATAAATGAAACTTATGCTAATTAAAGCAATTATTTTATTGTTATCGCATTTCCTGTAGCTTACAACTACTAATTAAAAGATTTAGCTATGGCTATAACCATAAAACAAAAAGCATCTACATAATGTGTTAATAATCAACATGAGATACAAAAAAACCATTCATTAGAGCAACATGTAAGTCATTCTCATTCACAACGAAGTTCATGCACAACAATAACACATGTAAATAACTCAAGACAAGATAAAACACTTATTTAAACAAGAATCGTGTAACCAACTTCTTGGAACGGACGTTCCACCCAACCGCTGACTAACCGCCTAAATATCAACAAGCCACGCCTATGAGTCGAGGCTAGTAACATCAAAATAGGGTGGTCTCTCACAATCCACTCTCACAGCCTACTAACAACTCATAAACTCTTAACCCAATTGATATTTTCTTACAACTATCTCAATTTTTCCACCAACACTCTTCCTCTCGACCTCGTCTAACCTAAGGAATGTACCATTATTTTATCAAGGTTAACCTAAGTGTTCAACCGTTATCAAGGCTAACCCAAGAATGAACTATTCATTTATCATGTATCTCCAAGACAGAAGCTAGGAATCTCTTTTTTAGTTGGGAACTCAAGGGAAACCGCTAGGAAAACTATCAATAAAATGAAAACAAACACCGATTGTTTCAGTGCAACTCAATTTAGGAGTTCACTCTTCCTCGACTGACAAACAAACCTCTTCTCTCCATCTTCCAACTGGCCTACTCATATACTCCATCTTTCTCTCGAATTTGAATCCATGTAGAACTGCAATGTCTTCCAAACTTTGTTTTCTTTCTCTCTGTGGCCCTTGGATCTTGTGCATCCACTTGACTAAATGAAAAACCATTTTCGCTTCTTACCCTACATATTTCCTCCCTTTCGATTGGGTTTTATTGACTCTCACATTTCCCAAAGTTGATTGTGCTCAATCCCCATATCCTTAATAATCCTCAGATGTAATACCACACCCACCCTCTTACATGTATTATCTGTAATGATTGGCTTTGGAAATACTCAATCATAAATGGGAAGGTAATTCCCCCTTGGACCTCTTTTGGCCATTATCCATCCTAGACACTCCTCTCTCTTATTGATTAATTCAGCCCCCATCTCTAGTCCATGTCCCCTTAGCAACAAGACGATTTTTATTAATAAATAAATAAATACACAATTCTTATTATTACATCACTTGATCCATAGCCACATATTATACTTCCATATAATAATTAATTAGACTAGGGATTATAGTGGGACGCATAAAATACTCCTGAAATTGTAGAGATTTCTTGAGCTACAGATGTAGACGAAGTGATATAGGAACCTAGTTAGTCAGAACAAAGACAATTGGAAACAACATAATTTTTTTAAGCTCTGGTTACTCAAGAACTATAGATCTTTGAAAAATAATTTGTCACACTGCACCACGCGGCCTACCATAAAAGTTTCAAGAAATTGTTAATAGAGAAAGTTAACAAGAAAAAAAAAAAAATCGAAAGTGGAAGTCGAATTGATTTCCAAGGGTTGCACCCTCCAAATTGTACAATTTCATGATGCAAGCGAAGAAGCACTAAAATAATCCCTTTTTATATTGAGAAAGATATTTTAATTCTAAAAAAGAAAAAAAAATAAAGGAATTAGAGAAAGCTCTAAATCTGAAACCAATGTTTGTTGAATCTTTAATTGCAATTCAACCAACACTTGTCTTTGAGGACTTTCCAGAAAGAAACAACAAGTTGAAAGGTTCATCTAGTCTATTGTTGGTTGCAGAAAAGGTTGAGATGGAATTCAAAAAAGAATATACATAATCCACGAAATATGGGAGCTAGCATAGAGTTCAACTAGTTTTTCAACAAGGATTATGCATTTTAGAGAATATCTCCAAAAGGATCTAGAGAATGACGAAGTTTTTAATAAAAGGAGATAGTGGGAATGTTTGCGGAAAAGTTTCAAGTCTGAGTGACAATCTGTTGATAAGAGAACAAAACCTTCCCTCTATTATTTGAATGAAGCAAATCAATGCTTGTTGGCTGAAAAGGATTAAAAGATTAAGAGAAATGTTGTATGAATTAGTAGTGAAAATCAAGAGAGGTGACATGTTTCTAAAAAAAATTGATCTTAGAAAAGAACTACACAACCCAAATTTTCTGAGTTAATGGATACTATAGTTATGTCTAAAGAGAAACTACTGGAACAACTTGAAGTATTAAAGGTTGCATGGGCAAGTGAGTTTACTGAATCAATTGAATTCTCCAAAGATGAGGTTGAAAGGTGGTTTGTCTGATACATTAATAAGAATGATGATATCGAGGACATGTTGCACCAACTAAGTATTGACTTAAGAGAAATGAAGAAATGTGAGATATTTGAGATAAAAACCAAGCACAAAATAACGATTTCTCTAATGAGGGAGTACATAGAAGAATGATTAAGAAAATCTTTGGTTAAGATCACCAAGACAAATAACATGAAGTGGTTATAATGGTGATACCAACACAACAGTAGCCATATAGAAAATACATCTCAGTAATAAGTAAAGGGTTGGAATATTTTCATCGTATTAAGTCAAGTAGCAACCTTATTATTCTATTTTTCTTCTTCTGACTCATTTTCATTTTTCCTCTTTATGTTCCCTGAAGAACCCTATGGAAAACCCAAAAGTCACCCCTAAGTGTTTTATTTTGTATTCTAGATCTCTTTTCATTTTATGGTCCACTTCCAGAGTCCCATCCAAATTCTCTTTGAAGGAAAAAATGTAGTCTCTTTTATTTGTAATTCAAGTCAATATTATCTATTTATTTAAATATACCCATTATTTTTTAGACTCCCGGAGAACTAGTTTGGGACACAACATTATTGATTTATCAATACTTTGAATTTAAGCATGAGATTTCGATGTTTGTCTATCAAAATATTTATTGAGTTTAATCAAATGATCATTTAGATTTCTCCTCGCCATGTGGTCCATATTTTCCTTTCATTTTTTGAATATTGTTCACTTTTTGATGAATGTTGTGATGGAAATTTCATCCTATTTTACTACATACTCTTTGGTTTATAATTGTTGAAGCATTACTCACACACACACCTAGGATTTGCTTTTCCTAAGGTTTTTCCTCGCTATTAATCATAATTAGTCATTATCCAAATTCCTATATACGTTTTTAAGTGAGAATATTCCACCTAACATTCTCTTCGCTGACACTTCAGCTTGGACTTAGTTGAGTTGAGCTTCTAGATGCTGCTACTGGTTTGTCACCATGCAACATTGGGATCATCAATTAATCTCATCAAAGACTTGCCTTGGGATCATCCCCTGCACGCTCAATGATTACCCTTGATTTAATGAGTTAACTCCTTACTACTCCTTGTTCATTCAGTTAACGAAGACTAGTTGACTAGTTAACTCAAGCCCAGGGTGGCGCCTCACCAGAACTTCCCGAGACTAGACTAGGTGGAAGCCTACTCCTTTGTAATTGTTGGTGTGTGTCCATATCACCTAGACCACCATTGTGGCTCATTATTTACTCATGTATCCTATATCTACGAATTCTATTCACTCTTTGAGGTGAATAGCTCAAGCACGAGTAGAATTCATTCCATTATTTCTCTCCTTTATTCTTTGTTTCTCAATTTCCATGCAAATGTGTTTAGTATTTTCTAGCTAGACCTATTCAGTGCAGGTTCAACACAATTTTACATGGTATCAGAGCCGATGGACCGCTAAGCAAAAGCTACACCAAATTATTTTTGCGGGTGTCAAATATTGAAGAAAGCGGAAAAATGGAATTTATGTTTCTACTCAATCGCCATAAATACTTCTCACTCATCATAACTATTTGGAGTGGAAATGAGATTCTACTTAATTATTCTCAGAAGTAGAGTCTTATATCAAATAACCATGGCAATGTAAGTATATCCTGACTCTATCAATGAGAAAAATGACTTTCTCAATAGACAAGATATGGCCATAGGATTTATCTGTTTGTCTATTTCTCCATAAATTCTCCACCAAGTATGTGATGTCACACAAGAATTCACTCCAAATGAATTATGGACCAGATTGGAGGTTCTATTTGGGAATAAAGAAGATTGTAAAGATTGCATGCAGGAGATTGGAAATATAGAGCCAAAAGAGAAACCGTCATAAGATCAAGCCTCTTATTCTGAAGAGTCTTATACACAAGTATTTGCACAAACTTGTATTTCATTAATTGAAGATGATGTCTACTCCATTTCAGATTTGTTTTATGAAATTCATGTGGAAGATATATGGCATGCATCTCAGGAGTCACATGCAGACACTTTTACATGCATCTCAAGAGACAAAAAGAGAGCCGTGCAAATCAGACTCCATTCTGATATTTTCTGAGCATAATTTGCAGAAACAAATTGCATATTTGAATTCCTCTCGGGAAAATATCCAATTTCAAAAAAAAAATCATCTAAAATGGAGTCTGGAAAGTGAAGTTATGATCTTTTAAAAATCAATAAAATTTCAGCATTTTTCCGGAAACGGCCGCACGGTTTTCAAAATTTCATCCAAACTTTATTTGGATATTATTTATTACAAGAAGATAAAGTGGAGATGTGTAGACATATCAATGGTGCATATACTTCATCAGATCCGTGCAGACATCTACATCTTCAATGAGCACAAACTTGCACAGTTGCGAGGTCTTCTTGGAGTGAAGGGCATGGTTGTTTAGTAACTGTTTTTTTGTTCCTTCTCAAGTTTTCTTTTTACATACATTGTACCTTGAGGGGGGGGGTTTCCCATGAGGTTTTCCCTCTTTCTTCATTTATTTCATTGTATCTTTTGTATTTGGGTACCTAACATGGCCTTGTTGTTGGGACCCATTCTTTATTTTCACCATAGTGATGTTTAGGGGTGGTGTTGGAGTTACTTACTTCACAGACACCTGGGATTTATTTTTCCTAAGTTTTTTCCTTGTTTATTGGTCATAATTAGTCATTATCCAGTCTCCTATATTTTAGGAGATAATATTCCACCTGCAGAATATTCTCTTTCAGTTGACACTTCAGTTTGACTAGTTGAGTTGAGTTTAGATGTTGCATTGGTTTTGTCACCATGCAAGATTGAGATCATCACCAACCAATGTGCACTTTCCTTGGGATCATCACCAAACTGACACATTACCCTTTATTTCTTGAGTTAACTCCTCACTACTCTTTGTTTAGTCAGTGAAATGAAGACTAGTTGACTAGTTAACTCAGCTAGGTGGTAGTTCACTACCGTAACTACCTGAGAGACTAGACTAGGTGGCAGTTTACTCCTGTAACTGATAGTGTGTGTCCAGATCACTCTAGACCACCACTATGGCTCTTTATTTACTCATGTATCATATATCTATTGTAAATTATTCACTCTTTGAGTGTGGAATACGGTTAATGAGAATTCTTCCATTATTTATCTCCTTATTCTTCTTTCTCAATTTTTCTATGCAAATGTGTGTAGTATTTTCTAGATAGATCTATTATGTGCAGGTTCAACACATTTACAATAATCTTGTAACATTATATTGTAAATATTTGCTTTCTACAAGGTATCTGGTCCCTTCTCAGGTATTATTTGCATGTGAATATTTATTTCAAGAATAAGTCTGGTCCTCTCTCAAGAATTTTGTTTGTTCTTGTATGTTATTTGAAATATAGGAGTACCACCTCTTTAAAAATGCAGGGGGATTTATCCTTGTAAGGTTGACTTAAAGACTGTAAAACAGTCTTTTAGATCAACATTTTTGGTGACCATACTGGGGGGGGGGAATGTTGGTTTCATAGATAAATAATTTAATGACTCTACTTGAACCCAACCAACTCCAAATACAAATTGTATTAAGAGATCAAATAAGTATTTTGCACCAACTGTATGACCTATCAATTACAACGACAAGGAGTTGTGTTGAACTCGAAAAAACTTGGGAAGTTCTTGTCCAAGAAGAAGAGAGAGAAATATCCTTGAGACAAAGAAGACAACTGTGAATCTAAGAAAAGTTGGTATCATACAAGGGTCCATTAACAAGAATTAAAAGTAAGAAGCTCATGACTCACAAAGTTTCCCGAAGTTTAAGCTCTGAAACAAGTGAAATACTAATAATGGGTGAACAAGAAGAACAAAGAAATGAAATTCCTAATGAATAAATACAAATAAATGACAAACAAAGAAACCCAAGAAGAAGGGATAAGCCCAACCCACTTAATTTACATGGAGAGCAACATGCATTGCCAACCCTCCCTCAAGGAGTTTTACCTGTATTTTAGGTGATGGGATTACAGATCCAAAAATACATATGGACCAACTTTTAAGTGTTTGTATTATTCATTTGATTGAACATGATGATATGATGGTCATATTCTTTCTGCAAACTTTGATAGGTCTAGCCTATGAATGCTATATTTCCCTCCAAGCTCAATAAATTGGTCCATTTGATGATTTAGAAAGTATGTTCATGACTATGTATGCACAACCTATTACATATCATACCCTGCTTACTCGGTTTACCCAAATCCATCTCCAAAAGGGGGAAAGAATAAGGATTTTAATTTATGATTATTCAAGACAATGAATTAAATTCCAAAAACTCAATGCCCAAATGATCATGTCATGTTTAGATGTTATAAGAATTCCATGCCTTCAAATGTGAATTATGCAATTAGAGCTTCACAAATGAATGAATTAAATCAGACAATCCAAAAGGTAACAAAAATAGAAGAATACATGTTAGAAACTAATGTTTATCTTGAGATCAATCTTGGAAAAGTGAAAAGACAAAAGACCAGTATGTCAATATCACCTCAAGGACCATCTACTTCCACAAGTTCTAAAAATTGAGCAATTGGTGGAGGAATTATCGAAGGCGTTCCCCCTCATGCAAGAAATGATCCTGAAGCTACCCAAAAAACAAGACAAAATATAGAGATGGCTCAAATGAGTAGAATGATTAGACAAATGCATAATGAGATTACTAGAATCAAGAGAGGGGAGAATCTCATTACACCAAATCCGAACATGAGAGCTCCATTACATGATTAGAGAATAAGAAATGAAATAATGGAAGAACATAGACCAAGAGCACCCAAAGTTCCAAATCCTAATGTTGTTATGCTATAAGAAATTGTAGAAGAAGAAAATTTTGAAATTTTTTATCAAGAAACATGCATAAACCAAGACGAAGTTTTGGAATCAATACAAATGGATAAAGATCCATCGTCTTTTTATAGTTTTTATGAGTAAGAAGATCCTAAGTATTTACAAGACTGTTGTTCAAACCAAAACAAAAGTAAATAAATTCAAGACAAGGGAACATGCTAAAAAAGAAAAAGAAAAATATAATTCTTCAAAATTAGCAAAACAATAATCAGGTGTTAATCAGATGAAGACTACGCTACAAATGAATTATAATCTGGTAGATGAATTAGCTAAGTTTCGAATTACTTTGTCATTCATTGAAGTAGTCAAGATACCTCAACAAAGAGAGAATTTTTTGAAGATATTGGATGATACAAATTCAAGTAATAGAAGCAGTTGTAATGAATTCAATGCAACAACATAACACTACATCAATAATTCCAAGGGGCAAAGTCCCACTGACTATTATATCAATAGAAAATCATGATTTCACATTGCACAATTTCTTGGTGGATAGTTGATCCATTAACAATATCATGCCACTATCAGTGATGGAATCTCTTGGAATGGAATGCACGAAATACTATGAAACCGATGAAAGCATATATGCCATTGATTCAAAAAAAGTCTCAGGTTATGGTGAAATTAATATTTTTGTGCGTGGATAAGTGCAACACCTCATATTACAATAGTCGTCACTATCATAGTCGTTGATTTGCCTCCAACATATGGTGTTGTCTTAGTAAGAGACTGGTGATCATTAATTGGAAAGCATATCATGAATGATAGAAGTTGTATGATGCTTCTAAATAAAGATGGGACTATTATCAAAGTTCCTCGGGAACATAGAAATCCAATATCATTTAAGAAAAAAATTGAAGTAATGAAAAATTATGTCGATGTTGGAATTGGAAATTATGTTGCTTTTAGTACAAAACAAATAAATCCACTTAAGCAAGAAGAGGAAAGTTATTTCCAAGGTTTTTGGAAAATGTCATTTGATGGCACTTGTTCTAAGTCTGGAAATGCAGTCGGTATTGTTTTTAAAAGTCCTCAATGTAGTATCTATCCATGTGCTATCAAATTAGAATTCCCTTGTACCAACGATGAAGTTGAATATGAAACATTGATGCAAGGAATGATTCTTTCCTTTCAAATGGAAGTAGAAAATCTGGTGGTGACTGGTGATTCGGAGTTGGTTACTATCCATATCAAGAAGAAATGATCAAGAAAAATAAATTGAAACATTCTACAAGAAGAGTATGTGAACTCATGGATTCTTTAAACTCTTTTAATATCTCTTTCATCCCTCGAGAAAAGAATAAAAAAATTGATTTGTTGGCAGTTGTTGCATCTCTATTCAATTCAGGTGATTCTCGGAATCAAAGTACTTTTCATGTCAAGAAAAATTTTCAGCCTTCAATACCTGATAATCAAGAGTATTGGCAAGTTTTTGAAAACGATGAACATATTGAAAACTTCCTCAGTAATGATGACTCAATGTCATCAAATGATTCAGAAGAGAATCAAGACCCTCAAAAGGAAATTTATGATCAGAATCTTGTACCCACTCTTAAGAATTATGTTAATTTGGAATCTCTTATCACAAGAGATTATCAAATGAAGATTTTGGATCCAAAAGAAAAATCATCTGTTAGGAAGGTCCAATAAACACAAAAAATCAATATTGGTACACATGATTCTCCAAAATATATAAATCTTGGTACTAGCTTCACCACTAAAGAAATTGACCAATATACTCAGTTGTTCAAAGAATTTTAGGACATCTTTGTTTGGAGTTATGATGAATTAAAATATTATGATAAATCTATCTTCCAACATGTTATTCCACTCAAAGAGGGACCCAAACCTTTTAAACAAAAGTTGAGAATGATAAATCCCAAGATAAAGCCTCTAGTGAAGATAGAGTTGGAAAAATTGAAAAAAACTGGTATAATTTTTCCAATCCGACACTCAGAATGGATTTCGAAAACTGTGGTGGTAAGAAAAAAGAATGAAGAAATACACCCTTGTGTTGATTTCAGAGATCTCAATTGAGCAAGTATTAAAGATAATTACCCACTCCCAAATATGGAGATGTTGTTGCAATCGGTCATTGGTTCTGCACCGATGTCTATGTTGGATGATTTTTCTAGATATATCAAGTTCTTGTAGCTGAGGAAGACTGACCAAAAATTGCCTTCATAACACCATGGAGAACATATGTTTATGTCTGAATTCCATTTGGACTAAAGAATGCAGGTGCAACTTTCCAAAGAGCAATGGACCATGCTTTCAAATATCTAATTGGAAAATTTATGGTAGATTATCAAGATGATTTGACAAATCACTCAAAACATAGAGAAAGACATCTCAAGCATTTCAGACAAGTATTTGAAAGATGTGAGATGTTTGGAATATATTTGAATCCCAAAAAATGTTTGTTTTCCATATCAGAAGGAAATCTCTTGGGTCATGTTGTGAGCAAAGAAGGAATATACATTGATCCAGAGAGAATTAATGCAATAAATGACCTAAATCCACCTACATCAAGAAAAGGAGTACAATCTTTCTTTGGAAAGATAAATTTTGTCTGAGTGTTTGTTCCAAATTATGCTTCAATTGTCAAGCCAATAAATGAATTGTTGAAAAGAATCAAAAATTGGAATGGACATCAGGTATTCAAAAGGCCTTCACAGAGATCAAACATGCCATTACTAATGCCCTTGTTCTTATTATCCCTCACTTTGATAAATAATTTATATTATACTCATTCACTTCAGAGGAAACCAATGCCTCCATCCTTACTTGAAAAAATGAAAAAGTAGAAAAAATTCCAATTGCTTTCATGTGTAAGACCTTGCATGATTATGAACTAAACTTTTCAATAATTGAAAAGCAAGATATTTCCCTGATTTAAGCAATAGCTCATTCCATGACCTATGTATTATCATCTCACATCATTGCTTATGTTTCACATTCACCTGTAAAGATGTTTCTCAATCAAGAACTCGGAGAGGGTAGATGGGAAAATTGGATAGCAAAGCTTCAAGAATATGATTTGGAAATTAAAACTTTCAAAGTTGTCACAGGACAGGGATTATGTAAATTCGTGACTAGAATTGAAGTTGTGAACACCTCTCCTCCCAATACAGTTGACGTTGTAATACGGGGAAAAAGTTTAGCACCATTAGAATGGTATAAAGACATAGTTTTCTATTTGAAATTTGGCCAATTCCCTCCTGAAATGTCTTCCAAAGAAAGGATAACCTTGAAGATGAAAACTAATAAATATGTATTGGTCTCAGGAGTTATTTTTGGAGAAATTTTGATGGAATTCTATTCAGGTGTTTAGATTGCTCAAAGTTGAGAGAAATGCTTCAATAATTTCATAGTGGGGTTTGTGGTGGACTTTTTTCTCCATTTGTAATTGCTCATAGAATCATTCGGGTTGGTTATTATTGACCAACTATATTCAAATATGCTTATGAAATGATTCAAAAATGTCTTCCATGTCAAACATTTTCAAAAAAAATTAAGAGGGTTGCAATGCCTTTGTAGTCTATAACAGTAGAACAATCATTTGCACAATGGGGCCTTGATGTGATTGGTCCAATAAATCAAAAGTTAAGTAAAGGACATGATTATATTATCACTGCAACTAACTATTTTCCCAAGTGGAAATAAGTTGTTTCTTTAAGAAATGTCGACTCAGAACAATTGATCATTTTCTTAAAAGAAAATATCTTATCCAGATTTGAAGTACCAGAAAAGTTCAGAACAAACAATGGTTCAATATTCATTGGGTCAAAGTTTACAAAATTTCGTGGATAATATGGAATCATACAAGGGACAATCATCCAATTATTTCCCACAAGGAAATGGTTTGGTTGAGTCAACAAACAAAACATTAATTCAAATTTTCAAGAAAACAATTGAAGCCAACCATAAAAACTGGCATAAGAAATTGATAGATGCATTGATCCGGATTTTATGAGCAGAACGAAATGAATACAGATTATTAACAAGTGCTTAACACAAAATAACAGAGATACAGTAAAACTGGTTTTCTATTCAATAACGAAATAATTTGAAACTATAAAACGCAGTGGAAACAAGCTTGCTGGAATGGTGACGGCTTATCTCTGAGAAGAGATGTGACGGCAGCGTGCATTCACAAGAAGAAAGTTACAATGAGGCTCTGAAGGCATTTTTACAATAAGCAAGAATTCCAAAAACCCTAGACATCCAAAAACCTAACCCTAGGAGATGAAGCACCAAAAGTCATGTGGGCCCCGTTTGGGTAAGCTAGTACATCAACTTCCTGGGGTCGTAACTTTTGCATACGATCTCCGTTTTAGGCATGTGATAGNTGTTAGACAAGAGAGCCAATTATATATTGCAGAAGACAATAAAGATGCATATGGAAGCATGGACTCTGTTAGACGGAGGGAGCCGATTATATGCACTTATACATGAAGCAAGGATTAGGAGGGAGCTAATCCTATGATTCATTGAATATGATGAAATATATATATCCATGGTAGCAGCCATGAAAGACAGTACGTGTTCAGTGCAACCGTAGAAGAAGACTTCTTCGAAGGAAAGCCTTAAAGTAGTCCTGGTTGTCCATCCAGATCCGTGATCCTATGATGAAAGGAAGAAGTGGAATCTCTAGGGAATGGAATCTATAAGAAACTCCATGAACCCGAGAACTAAATAAAAACACGAAGAAGAACATGAAGATTCCAAGAAAGAAAGAAAAGCCATAACAACCAGTCATAATATTAAGAATCAAAAGATTACCAGCCTGGTATGAACTTAATAAAAGCAATCAAGCAGAGGAACTGAAAGTCATGATGAAGAACAATGGATGGAAGTCTTATGAATAAAATCATTGCGAGATATAGAACTAGATGTTCTCCCAGATGGAGGGAGAATACTATGATGATTACCTATTCCAGTAAACCAGACATATCTCTACATAAGTCATTATATCATCCGCAACATCCATGAGTCAGAATTCTACATCAAATGAATGCAAAGAATGTTCTCAAGAGAAATTGAATAAAGAGTGTATAAAGAGCAATCTCAAGACCTTGAGGCATACTGATCCAGATTTTATGAGCAGAACGAAATGAATACAGATTATTAACAAGTGCTTAACACAAAATAACAGAGATACAGTAAAACTGGTTTTCTATTCAATAACGAAATAAGCTGAAACTGTAAAATGCAGTGGAAATAGGCTTGTTGGAATGGTGGCGGCTTATCTCTGAGAAGAGATGTCACGACAGTGCGCATTCGCAAGAAGAAGGTTACAATGAGGCTCTGAAGGCCTTTTTACAATAAGCAAGAATGCCAAAAACCTGCAATTTGACCTTTGGGTCCTCACGTCTCCTGGGGAACTATTGTCACCCCATTTTTAAGCCCCTGCGTCGGCTTTCCATATTTCACCATTTCTTGGAATCTCTTTCGCGCCTCCAATTCCATACTTACCTGAGTTTTTCGCTTGCGGATTCCTGGATAGGTGAAGTGCACTTCTAGTGTTCCTTGACCTGCAAATAGACCCCCGACTTCTGCGATATACAAATTGACTTCCGGACTCCTACATCAACCCCTCTTCCGTGTTACACAGTTTGCACTCAAAAGTTCCGATCAATAAAATTTGACAGTCAGGGCCTCACGTCTCCTCGGGAACCCTTGTTAGCCTATTTTGAAGCCCATTCGACCGCTTTCCACGGCCATTTCTTGCAATCTCTTTCACGGATCATCGGGTTGGCGGGTTGAGACAATTTCCAATTCCTAGTTGTTGTTTTATGTGCCCGCCACCTTTGCAATTCTTTTCAAGTATATGCAATAAGTATATAACTTCTCCAGAAACATGCAGAAAAGATTTTTCCAGGAAATGGGATATCTATTACATATGTGAATATATTGATCCTTATTTCCCATCTTCTATACTTAACCAAATTCATGTTTCTCTTTTCCTTTTACTTTATCTTTCTCGTTACTTAGTCGTTTTTCCGAAAATGTCTAGCTGTGCGGGTTGGCGGACTCGCGGGTTCACATTTGCACTAGTGCTTTTATATCGCGACTCCGACCGATCGCTTCCCCATTCCATACCCAACCACTTCTCCGACCACAGAATCCTGGGTAGACGGGCTCTAAATTGCACTTCTATTGTTCCGTGACCTACAAACAACACCCTGACTTCCGTGATATAAAAATTTACAACCAGACTCTCACATCATATCGTCTTTCGTATTACACAGTCTACCTATCATCCCCTCTTTCGTGGTACACATTTTGCACTGAAAACTTCCGAGACATACAATTTGACCGTCGGGTCCTCACGTCTCCTGTGGAAATATTGTCACCCCATTTTGAAGCTCGTCCGTCCGCTTTCCATATTTTGCCATTTCTTCGAATTTCTTTCGTGGATCGTTGGGTTGGGGAGTTCAATAAATATCCAATTCCTAATCATTTTTTCTTTTGCCTGCGCCCTTTACACTTCTTTCCAAGTATGCAATAACTGAGGTTTAATGCTAACAATTCACCATGCCTCGAGGAGACCGTCATAATAACTCTTCCTACACAACTTGTACAGAAACATGCAGAAAATATCATGCCAGGTAATGGGATATCTATTACAAATACTTACCGAATTTTTTCTCTTGCGGCTTATAAGGCAGGCAGGTTCAAGATTGCCCTTGCATTGTTCCATGACCTGCAAACAACACCCAGAATTCCGTGATATAGATTTATAAAATATCTTGCCAGGTAATGGGATATATATTACAAACTTCAATATATTAGTGAAAACGAGTCTCACTGACCGTTTTTCTATTCCATACTTACCCACTTTTTCGATTGCGGGTTCTCAGACAGGTGGGCTCAAAATTGCCCTTCCATTATTCCATGACCTGCAAAAACACCCCGAATTACGCAAATACACAGACCGTTCCCTGGACTACCCCATCTTTTT
>SNQJ01S0006030.1:60080-108796 GCA_010110895.2 Picea sitchensis
ACCTACTTTTACTTGGAACAATTTGGTCAATTAATCGTGGGTCTGCGGCTAGGGTTTCCCCAGCCGCAGACCCCTCTCTTCTGGTTTTGCTTTCTTCATTTTTGGCTCCCAATGCCCTTTCTTGCTCATTGCTGATGTTGCGAGGTGGATTTGTATGTTGATCTATCTCGGAGCATGTTGATCTAGTGATCCTTTTTGCCTTCATCTTCGTGGTTTTTTTTCCATTTATCTTCGGTAGTTGTTGCATATATTTTTTCCATTGGGTTGTTTCTCAGTTGCAGATCCATGCCACAGTTTTTCAGATGTGGATCTTTTTTTTCCTCTGTGGTCCCTGTTTCGGTGGTTTGAGGTGGATGTGGAGAGTTTCTCGTTTCAGATCTAGTGCTTTCGTAGATCGATCTGTCTTGTGTTGATCTAGGGTTTCTAGCAGTCTTTTTCCATGTGGATCTTTAGCTCTGCGACCATTTCCGCCATCGTTTTTCTCTGTGGGTGGCCCTCTCCTTTGGATGGTTTTCTTGATGCATACCCTTTTCTCTATGGGTTTGGTTGCAATTTTTTTGGTACCAAGTTTCAGATCTTTAGTAGTTGGGGTTTGGAGTTTTGGATCTGCTTTTTAGAGATATATGTATGTTTCTCTGATCTGGTTCGTCTTGCTTCGGGGTTTACTTAGGGGTTCATCCAATTTCTCGCTCTCGACAAGTTTTTTTTAGGGGTTTTCTCACTCCAAGCTGCTATTCCTCTCTCTGGTTGTGCTGGTATGTTCAGGGTTTGACCTGGTCCATCTAGTCACCGGTGTTGGTATGTTCAGGGTTTGATATATGCCCAGTTGATGTGGGAGCTTCATACCGCTCTGACCTGGTCCATCTAGTCACCTGGGTTTTTTGCTTTGGACTGCTCTTTCGGCGTGCTTCTTTGTGGTGGAATTTTGTGTGGTTCTCTGGACATATATTGCTTCCTTCGAGGTTGTTCCCAACTCCTTATATTGTATACTTTTTTGTGGCTTATCAACCAACTTATTTTTCCATATTTTATTTTTTGATATATGTTTCCCATGTTCGGGTCGTGCTTAAAGCACCTACAAAATGTAATTTGGTTCTCTTCGAATGAAAAGAATTTCGCTTTTTTCTATGGAAAAAAAAATATAATGGTTTTTTCACTAGTGGGAAAGGTTCAATTCTCGTGAAGGTTGTTCCTAGAGCCATGGTGTCACCTTGAGGTAGTGGTCAAACATATAGTTGCACCCAAAGAGATTGTATTAAATGATCTCATGACTCTACACATAGAAGTGGATAAAAGCCCACCCTTGTGTCCTTTAAACCGGTTTAGCCCCTTGGGTTAGCTCAAGCAATCATGAGTCAAACATGAGATCTCTCCCTCAAAGTTGGGAAGCTCATGGATTCAACTCTCTTGATCCCCTTGAGGTTAGGCTCCATAATTAGAGCCAATGGTTTACCTTGTTTACCATCCACGGAGCATGGGGAAGTACTTGAAGGGTTTTCCACAATGTTTTCCATGGAAATATATATAGATAAATAGTTTTTCTCTTATTTATTTTATTGAATAATAATATAATTCATTGAGATATTATTGCAAGAATTCACTTGAAGTATATATAATAAACAACATATAGAATTTTGATAAAAGAATGAATTCCTTTTTTAAGAAAATTGTACTATTAATAATGTTTAAGAAAATCTTTCCATTGGTATTTGAAGTTTAGATTGTTTTTAGATTGCTTTGTTGCTTTATAGCACATGCACACAAGGAATGTGAGATGCAACAAAATATTCTTCATAACAAAGACTAAAATGTTGTTCCTAATGTATATGCAATTATATTCATGATGGCATGGTGCTTTCTTGGATTATCATGTGTGTTCATTGTCAATATTTGGTTTCATTTGTGGATAAGGAATCAAATTTATATATCACGAATGCCAAAATGTAACTAAATATTTGTTGGGTGTGAACTTGTGGTGTAATTGCAAAGTGAGGAATCCGTCAAATACAAGCTTGAGGTTCCATTCTTGATGGTGGCTACAACACTCCTGCAAGTTCTCAATAAGAACAACTATCGCTTAGGTAATCATGCTCAAAAGGCGATAGTGATTATCCAAACTAGCTATTGTTAAACTCTTATCCTTGGGTGTCTACTTTCACCTTTGTGTCATCGCACATAAACGTGACAAGGAATAAATAAAACTCCACTCCACAAAAAATTCATCCAAGTAGCACTAGTAAGGGAAACCGTGGTAGATATATAAAAGAGTCAATTGCCCTATAAATGTATCCATGATGATGCAATCATCTTATGTTTTATAGTGCCTCATATGTATTTGTTATTTCATCATATTGACATTCATCATCGACATTTTTTCATGACTTCAATAAGATTTCATAAAACCCATCCAACAAAAAAACACATTGGTTCCAAGTTCCAACTACTAAAATATCAAATGATGTACATGATTCAAGTTCGAACATTTTGCCAAGACTTCAATAAGATTTCATGGAATTCATCCAACAAAAAACACATTGGTTTCAAGTTCCAACTACTAAAATATCAAATGATGTACATGATTCGGGTTCAATTTAGAACAAAAGCATAATTTCTATGATGGTGCAAAGTTTGCAAAGTTCCCTCAATGCCTACTCAAATGGTAACAATGGATTGATTCTAAAGGAATTACCAAAGTTCATGTACTTGGTATATGCTTCGAAGAGAATATTTACTAACTCAAATGTATGCTCTGAATATTGAAGTGCACTATCCTATTTCATTTATTTTCCTCCTCCATATTTCTTTGTCTAAAGTTATCAAATTATTTTGAATTACTTATACTTAGGGTCAATCCAAAACCATTTTCTTTCGTAAGACAATGTATTACTCTTTCTAAACCAAATTATTAAGGTACTTAATTCAAGTTTCTAAAACTCATTCTAGCTTCTTTCTCTCACTCAACTTTCACAACACAACAAAAAAATGTGTTCATGTTTAACAACTTTTCCAACATGGCATGTTGAATGAATAGAAAGACAAATACATGGTTATATGTTGTTGACTTCTATCTCCATTGAAGAAACAGACCTAATTTAATGTTCGTCATTAAACTAAGATTAACTAAAATGAGTTGCTGTTTTAGCATGTGATTTACTTGACTTTTCATGAGAGAATTTAGTATGTGATTCACTTGAGTTTTGGTGAGAGTAAATCAAAAACTTAACTTATATCCATCAATCACCCAAATCGGGTGGCAAGGAAGCGAGAAGTGGCATTTAATAGAGTGCCAAGCCCGGAGACATGTGACACACATGGTCGGCTCTGATGCAATCCATAGGTCGTTTAACTCCTCGATGATGCAGCTGAAAGATCTAGAAACAAGTTCCATTACTCATCCAGGAGCAAAGGTAATGAGCCCGGTACAAGGAAGGCTCTGGACGGTACAAACTCCAATTCACGCAATGAATTCACAATGAATCAAGGGGAAATTCAAAAGAAATGGTAAGTATGAACACCAATCTCACTACAGACCTCCTCTGCCGGGTTACTCTAGTCAACCAATGGAAGAAAAGCAAAGAGGCATGATACTTGTGGCCGAAACGATCCTTCGAGTAGAGAGGTTGTTTCATAGGGACATCATGGCAAGGGGAGGCCCTCAACATAGGGCGAAAAGTCGAAGAGGCAAACGTCCACACCACTGGAAATTCAGGCAGAATTGGAATTAGCGGAAGCAAAGGCTTTGCCTAGACAGAACTTTGAACCTTGATGAGGAAATTGATGCAGCAATGAGCTCCTAGGTGTCGAATACGAGCTCCTCCAAAGACAGAGAAGACACTTAACACAAGATTGTGGACCTTAATTAGATGATCAAAATTGTTCTAGGCAAATCATTGGTGAAGCAACACCAAGCTTACAGTGAAGTTCTACTCTAGCTAGATGGCATACACCTACAGATTAAAGAGGTCGACCACAAAGTATTAACGCTAACTCAAAGAATGGCGAGTTCATACTAGACTAACAAGCGAGACACCAACCAAGAGCGACTTCAAGTTTCCAACAATGTGATGGTCACCTCTCCTATCTAATTCTCAATATGCACTGGTCTATGGATTTTTTTGTTTTCTCTCATGCTGAAGCTATGCATAGTAGTTACATCGTAGGAAATCTGTTTTTTGTTTTAGATACTCCACGAACAATACATGGTTTAAGTCAATCAATCAGTCTATAAAGCTTCAAATTCTGCTCTTTTGTTATTGGTTTGGTTTTCCCAATGGCAAACCGGCAACACAACATATGTATGGTTTGTCACTGATAATATAAAAATGCCTTGATTAGTTTTTTTTCTAAAAAAACTCAATAAAATCACAACTTCCAAATTATGGAATTTTTATTTAATATTATTTTCCTATTTTCAAAAGGAAAACTTTATAGTGTTCCAAATAAATTTGCAAAAATAACTACAAAGATATTGCATTTAACATTTCTATCACTTATATAAGAACATTTTAGTGAAGAAAAAGCTCCAAATACTTGAGAGCAATAAAATATTCTAGTAAAGATGCATTCCTAATTGTACAAAATGAATATAAAAGGTCCTTGTTTAAAGGATGAAATAACAATCATCATTTTAAAAGGCTGCCCGTTTCAAGATGTGGTAAGAACATGTAACAAATAAATGTGGATGTTTTCAATTTATCTCAATGTGATAAAAACATGTAACAAATAAATGTCAATGTTTTCATAGATGTGGTAAAAACATGTAACAAATAAATGTCAATGTTTTCAATTTATCTAAATGTAATAAAAATATGTAACGAGTAAATGTCAATGTTTTCAATTTATTTAAGACTTTGTGATGAAGCATTAGAAAAATATGAATTAAATTCATAAAAAAACAATATATTATTCATCTGCCCTCAAAATTCCAAGTCGGTTTAAGAAAAATGATCAATTCTAATTAAATCAAGAAAAGAACAAAATGAAATAATTACATTTGTTTATTAGATAATTCACTCATCAAAAAACTTAGTAAAACTGTATATAAAATATAAAACATTTTATGCAAATTCCAAAAATTGCTCTATTTTTAAGTCTATATTACATATCATATTCACTCATCAAAAAACTTAGTGATATTCACTCATCAAAAAACTTAGTGAAACTGTATATAAAATATAAAACATTTTATGCAAATTCCAAAAATTGCTCTATTTTTAAGTCTATATTACATATCATAACTATTTTAAATAAGTGAAATTAACAACAAAAGTGTTTATTCTCTATCTTTTAAAATTACTTTTATATAAAAAAACAATTGTATATAAATTAGAAAAAAAAAAAAAAATCAATATATTAATTATATATAACCAACAAGAGCTAAAGTAATTAAAGGACAACAATTGTAATGCACAGGACAATCAATCACTTAAACTAGAATGTGATCCATCTTCTAAAGTTACTAAAAATTACACTTTAAAATGAATTAACCCAATCTCTATATAAATTTATATGAAATTGGAACTTACTAACAAGTAGAGAAAACTTCCTCAAAAAAATTTGATGTCTTTTCAATGTTGAATTAAATCCCAATTCAATGTTCAATTAAATCCAAACAGACTCAGGATGATCTGCAACTAGGTTTACGGTTTAGGGTTTTCAGCCGCATTGCCACAACTCTCGCCCCGTTGGGGCTCATGTCTTTGAAGGAAGGAGGGCCAAACGGCGCCTCTTACAGCTAGGTCGCCGTGAATGGAAGCTCTGGAGAAGGTTTAAAACGATCGACCTTTGAGCCCCCACCAGATCTGCGCTCAAAACTTTTGACGAAAGGAACCTTCAAGGATCGAGAGATGGATATTGATCCAGAGAACGCGGCTATACCTGCTATAGCGTCAACTCCATGGATGTCAGGGAAATGCATCCCTCAAGCGCCATAGGCTCCGAAATACATCATTAGTTCACCACGCATAGAAGAACAAAAGTAATATATGAGAGACTACGCCCTAATAGGAAAATTCCTAGGGCTTTGGCCTTCGGAGCGTGATCTGATCAAATGGATACAATATTGGTGGAAACCAAAAGGACACTATGAACTACAATTGGGTTCTAAGGGTTTCTTCACCATCATATTGCACAATCTCGAGGACCGCAATCGCATTTTTTATGGAGGGCCTTATTTCTATAACTCAGCAGGACTCTTCTTAAGATTCTAGACCGAGAAGTTCAGCCCTGAAAAGGAAGATTTTGCCCATGCACCAGTATGGATTAGACTATACTCTCTCCCCCATGAATTCTCGCTGGAAGAGGTCTTGGCTAGTATAGGTAATACCATCGGAATATATGTTAAGTCTTCAGAGGCCACCAAGCAGAGGCGATATACCTCTTATGCACGCATCTACGTTTACCTGAACATAGCCAAGCCGGTACCGAGATCCATAATTCTCGAATACCATGACGAGGATTGGACCCAAACCATCGACTACGAACACATTCCGTTCAGATGCAGGAAATGCCATGAACACGGACATCTTTTCAGAGAGTGCCCCCTCAATGTTGCTCACAAAGAAGGGAACCCAGAAGGCGACAAAGACAAGGACAGCTTCGCTCAACCAACAGGAAAAAGAAGACAAGGAGGACGAAAGCAGCCAGCCCAAGGAAGTAAGGATCCTTCCACTAGTAATAAATATGCAATACTACAAGATCAACCAGAGAATTCATCAACCTTCATAAACCCTAATGAAATCCATGCGAATAATCTTCCCCAATCTATGAGCCAAGGGGAAGAACGACCATCACAGGGGAAGGAATCAGATCACCCCTCCCTAGACCCTACTGTGGACCAGCAAGATTTTCTGGAGATAGAGGATGGTGACACTGAAATGGAGCTAGAAGAGCAAGAACTAGCTGGGGTGGATCTGGAGCACCTCAAACACGCCTACAGGCATCAAAAACTGTACACCATACCTAGGGATCAATTACGGAAGGTGCACAAGGTCTTCCTTAACTCCTCCGCTAGATCCACAGCTCGATCCAGCAAGGGCCTGGGAATACAGGGCAATCAGTCAAAGAATCAGAGCAAAACTCAGAAAGATGAAAAAAAAAGAGGAAGGAAGTCTACAAACAAGCTTATACAATAAATAGACCACTTCATGGTAAACTCAGGGCAAATCCACCTTATCTCAGACAGCTTTCCTCCTCTTCCCACCCCCCCATCATCATGAAGATTATCTCCTGGAATATCAGAGACCTCAATGGACGTAGCAAGCAAAAAATGCTACGAGATCTGATCTTTGCGGAAAAACCAGACATATTATTATTACAGGAAACAAAGTGCACAACCGAAGACATTGATAGGCTACTCCCCTACTGTTGGAAGCAAGGGGAAGCAATTTCAACTACAGCCACAGGTACAGCTGGAGGACTGGCTATCCTTTGGAACACCAACTCATTGCTGATGGAGAATTTTATCACTACCAAGTGGTCCATCACTGCAGATTATAGGCTTATTGGTTCTAACAAGCCTGGACACCTGACCAATGTCTACGGCCCGGCCAACCCAAGGGATAAGCAAGCCTTTCTCAGGAACTTGGAATACCTATCCAATTTAACTATGCATAACAAATGGATTGTTGGTGGCGATTACAATCTCATACGCAGTCTGGAGGAAAAAAAAGGGGGCTCAAGACGCCTGGATTAGGATTCCAGTGACTTCAACAGCCTCATAGACAACCTCAACCTCATCAACCTGGAAGCCATCAATGGAAATTACACCTGGGCAAATAGAAGAACTGGATCACACCAAATCGCCTGCAAACTAGATCGATTCCTCATCTCTGACTCCCTTATGTTGGAAGGAACAGCTCTGGAAGCTAGTATTTTGAATATCCCTGGCTCGGATCACTGGCCCATTCAGCGATGGTTGGATGTGCCAGCCACTCCAGGGAAAAAACCCTTCAGATTTGAACAGTTTTGACTCAACCATCCAGATTTCCAAGCAAAGATCCAGGATTGGTGGAGGGAGGCAGAGGTCCCTCGCGGCTCCAAGATGTACAGATTTCAGCAAAAGCTAAAGAACCTCAAACAAATTCTCAAACTCTGGAATAAGAAAACCTTTGGCAACATCTTCGACTCCCAAAAGCCGCTGTCAGAACAAATGGGTGCGATTCAAAATCAGATCCCGCTGCAAGGGTTAACAGATGAGCTTAAAACCCAAGAAGCAAAAGTAAATCAACAGCTGGAGGCCAGAAAAGGACAAGAAGAGATTTTATGGAAACAAAAATCACACATCCAATGGCTCAAGGAGGGGGACCGAAACACCAAATTCTTTCACAGAATCGTCATTCACCGACGTCACACTAATAGAATTACGCACTTAACCTCCACTAATGGTGAGCCCATTCATTCCCATGAAGACCTGGAGACGACACTGATAGACTATTACAAAGATCTCCTCACAGAACCATTCTTGGACAGATCTGAGGCCATAGCTACGGTCACGCAACATGTGCCCTCCCTTGTCACTCTGGAGCAAAACTCATCTATGCTCCGGCCTATTACAATTGAGGAGGTGGATCAAGCGCTTCAGGACACCCCCAAATGCAAGGCACCTGGCCCCGATGGCTTCACCAGCGATTTTTTCCACCATTGTTGGCCGTTGATTAGGGTAGAGGTATGGGAAATTATTGAAGACTCCCGATCCACAGGACAAGTCCTTCAGGGTCTCAATGTGACTTTCCTCACCCTCATCCCCAAAGAGGGGCAGGCTCACCATCCTAAGCAGTTCAGACCCATAGCCCTCTGCAACGTCATCTATAAACTTCTAACAAAAGTGATCGCAAGAAGACTCAAGCCCATCCTACCAACAATCATCTCTCCAGAGCAATCGGGCTATGTTGAGGGCAGACAAACGGAATCTGGGCAGTCATCTTAAAGCTCATGTTGATCCATTCTTTGCGAGAAGACCCGAGAACACAGGTATGCTCTTTAAATTAGATCTTTCTAAAGCGTTTGATGAGATAAGTTGGGACTACATGCGGTAAATGCTCCTTGCCTTTGGCTTTTGATAAGCTCTGGGTGACTTGGATTCTAAATCTAACCTCCTCAACATTCTTCTCCATCCCCTTATCCAATGAATTGTTCCTTCTAGCCCCTTTTCCCTTCACAGAGGGGTGGAGCAAGGGAGACCCTCTCTCCCTGTTCCTCTTCATCATTATGGCAAAAGGTCTTAGTGGCTCTATTCCAAATTGTTGCAAACAACTCACTGACAAGTCTACCTTTGCATGGCATCTCCCCTATCTCGCTTAGCCAATTTGTGGGCGACTGCGGCTTTTGATGGGTACCCCAAGCTGCCACTTGAGCAACTCCCTCCCTCTCAATCCTCCAAACCTTCTCTGAAGCCTCATGATTGGATTGTAATAAAGATAAATCCCAAATCTTCTTCTTCAATGCGCCCCCTCCGATTCAGCGCCATGTCTCTGATATCTTGAAGCCCCTAAACAAAGCTCCCTTCGATCCAAATACCTTGGCATCCCCACGATTGATAGTATCCTCGGGAACTCCTCTTGGGAACATCTCCTTTCCTCTTTTACCAAGAGGCTTTCTTCTTGGACCCTCAGAGTTCTAAACCTCCCTAGTCGTCTCATTCTCCTTCAAGCGGTTCTTCAAGCCCTACCCATCTATCCGTCCAAATACCTTGGCATCCCACGATTGATAATGCCCTCGGGAACTCCTCTCTTAGGAACATCTCCTTTCCTCTTTTACCAAGAGGCTTTCTTCCTGGACCCTCGGAGTTCTAAACCTTCCTAGTCGTCTCATTCTCCTTCAAGCGGTTCTTCAAGCCCTACCCATCTACACCTTTTCGGCGCTTGCTGCTCCAAAGTTTGTCCTTGCAACCATAAAACACAAAGGAACTTCTCGACCAGGCCTCAACTACGGGAAGAAAATAGTGTTGATCAGTTGGGACAAACTTTGCCAAACCAAAGCACAAGGAGGCCTTGGATTATGGGACCCCTTTATCATGAATAAAGTCCTAAGCGCCAAGATATGGTGGTGATGGCTAAAAACTCCGACTGAGATTTGGGAAAAACTTTGGAAACACAAATACGCCCTGAATACACCTCAAGATCATCTTATTAGGTTGCAGGATCAAACTTAGGGTTCCAACATTTGGAACGCGGCCTGGAGAAATCACTCGTTAATACATGAACATGTTTTTTTGGGAAATTAGAAATGGGAAAGCAACCCTCTTGGAAGGAATTCCCCTGAAGCCCAATGGCCAATTTGGACCCACGAGTTGGTGAGCATATGCTCGGCACCAAGCTACACATGCGGGCGACAAAAGTTGATTCTTGGCAAGACAATCCCCAAAGACACACGGCGGTGTGGCACCTAAGCCCGAGCGACATGAACACGGGCGCCGCGTGGGTCGAGACCACTGGGAGGATGAAATGTCAAAGGAAAATCCCCAATACAACGAGGGAGGATATCCTCCGATGGGGATATTTGCCATGGGGCACCTTTAGCATACGAGAGGCCTATCACATCAAAACTCAATCAGACCCTGCACCTACAAGGAAAGTATGGAGCAAAATCTAGAATCTTAAACATTGGCCTAAAAACACCCTCTTCCTGCAACAAGTCACCCATTCGAGCATTTCACACAGGATAACCTCTAAAAAAGAGGTTTTGTTGGGCCGTCTATATGTATGCTTTGTGGAGAGACAGACAAAACCATGAATCACCTCCTCAATTTCCACCTGCCTTATCTCTGCTCAAATATGGGATCCAAAGAGAGATGCGCTTGGCCATACCTCGGATGTGAAGAGGCAGCATCATTGATACAATTCTGTTGGAGAGGGACCAAAGATTTCCATTCTACCCTCCTATATCATATTTGGCAATTACTTCCTGGCTTCATTCTTTGGAAAATATAGAAGGAAAGAAATGGGAGGCTTTTCGGGGAGATATTTCCCAGGTAGCTCTTCTTTGGAACCAATGTTGCCTCAATATTCTGGAAACTCTCAACCTTCATCTATGGAATGAAAAAGACTTGATTAACAACTCCTCAGAACTCCTGATCCTTCATTACTGGAAGCCCTTCCCAACTCATCACCCAATTTCCCCCCTCTTCTTCTCCCCTCGCCCCCCCCTCCTCTTGGTCCATCCCCCTAGTCGACTTCATCAAACTCAACTTTGTGAAGACCTCTAGGAGCAATCGAGGGCGGCGGGTTGAAGTAGTTTTCCACCCAACCACCATGGACACATCACATTCTCATTAACCGCAGGGCTCCTTGGTCACACCACGAGAACAGCGGTGGAACTTTGGGGTCTCATTAGAGGACTGCAATTAGTCATCGAGCACAATTTCACCAAGTTGATTGTAGAGGGAGATTCTCAAATCATCATCAATCTCTTGGTACAAATGGAAGCCCGGACTTAGGAAAGATATCACCAGTTGGAAACTCTAGGACTAAAGACTATCTTCGGATCTGCTACAACCCAATCGGTAGTTATACTGCTCATATCGGAGAAGGCCGAATCAAGTTCTTGGATAGTAGCTAATCACGGGGACCAATGGGACGGACGAAACTCCTACATGAAACATCCCTCAATCCCAGTCACCTATTCTCCAACAAATGTATCCATAGAAGTTGTGGAAGTGGACAAACCAGGATGGGAATGTTGAGTACAAGTCAAATGGGCGCCAAAGAGGGGAGTCTTGGTCGGGGCAACTCCTCTGCAAAACATCCCTCAATCCTGATCACCCTATTCTCCAACAATGTATCCGCAAAGTTGTGGAAGTGGACAAACCCCCGGATGGGGTGTTAGTGCAAGTCAAATGGCGCAAAGAGGGAGTGCGGTCAGGCCAACAAGGTAGGGAGCCATGTGATGAGCTCGTGCCAACGACCGTCGCCTCGACCATGCATTAATTCGACTTCACGTCGTTGTAGCACCATTAACTCTGGTGCGCCCGACCCTCATTACGAACTTCTCTATGGCTTTTTCGTCTGCAATTGCTTCTCATCCTCGCTCGCGGACCGACTCCCACATCCTTCCGCTGCCCTGGCTTGGATTTGCCTGGACTTTCATGGTGCTCACAGCCCCTGGCCCTCTCCAGGCTCTCTGCATTTGCCTGGAGCACTTAGTCATCTTTTGCCTTCAAACGTAGGAAATTATGCCGCGTCAAAGAGGACAGTCGCGAAGAGGCTCTCCATGGCATCCTCCTTGGCCCCGAGCCTCTGTTTCTCCCCCTGGTTCGCCCTCCACGATCTCCTTGCCACCTCTGCAGACCGAGCTATCACCTCTCGCCTCCTCCATCTCGCCTGCCTCCCGATTTGAATGCTTAGCCATTATTGACAACTCGTCAGGCTCTTCTTCGCGTTATCTTGTCGTCCCACCGAACTCCAGAACCATCGAACCTTCCCTTGCACCGGTAGCTGGCTCCTCACGGCCTCCCATGGGGGCGCCACCTCCTGTTCGAAGTGCCCGAAACAACACGTATGCACCTACCGAATCCATCCCTGACTCGCAGCTGAAAGAAAGTTTAACCATTCTCTATGGTCTGGTCTTCGAACTCCGTCAGGGAATGGAGGACCTCCAATTCCGACTGCAGATGATGGATGGAAAGATCTCGACCCTCCTTCAGATTTTATCCACCTTCCAAGATGCTTTCCCCTCCAACCCAGAAGGCGCGGCTTCAGCAGAGGAACCCCATGCAGAGAGCGACGACAAAAATGCTAAGCCGCAACGTTCAGCAGAGGTCGTTGTGGAGCAGGTCAAGCATGAGGACACGGAGGCGGCGACAGCTACAGGCCAGCATGTGTACAGTCCGCCTGGAGACGCCCTGCCAGTTGCCAACAGGGATGAGAGCAACGTGGACGCTGACATGCATTTGGAAGGCAAAGGGACACCTGTTGAAGAGGAGCCTTGGTACGCGGCCGTTCTAGCCACCTGGCCAGGTTACTCGCCAAGTGTATGACCCCACAGGGGTTCTTTTCTTTTTAATAGTTTCTTCTATCAGTTGTAGCTTAGTCAACTTAGTTATGTTCTATAAGACTGTTAGACTATGAAATGCTAGACTTACCCGGCTGGTTGAACTGGTTTCCCCTCTATGGGGGCAATTAAGTAACTACAGTGCGGTTGTTTTCAAGTTTTTGTACCTCTGGTCTGGTTTTTTAAAGGCCCTTTATATATGAAATCTTTTACTTAAAAAAAAAAATCCAAACAGACTCAAAATGTTTGTTGTCTTTTTCAATGTAAAATTAAATCCCATATTAATACATATTACACCCTTATATTCAAGGCTTCCATTCTTGTCAACTTTAAATGAAACCAACAAACCAATGGAGGCGCAAAGTGAACCTTGTTTGTATGTTTATGTATGTGAATTAATATGCGAAAACAGCAATAGTGATTTGGTCCTTATAAACACTCAATAAATTTGGAATTAAAAAAATCTAAGTAATTTTTTTAAAACCCATAATATAAAACAAATTAAAATAGCATTTTTTTTAAACCCAGAATATAAAACAAATTAAAATAGAATTTTTTTTCATTGCTCTAAACGCACTAAACTCCTCTACATACAATGTAAAGGCACCAAACTCTACATACAATTTAAAAAAACAAATCATCATCAAAAAATGTATATAGGGACTAATTCCTATCAATTCAGTTGTGAAACCGGCGTTGGAAAAGACCAAAAGAAGTTTGAGAAGAAAGGGTGTGTATGTTTTGCACTTCCGGAAAAGTGGAAACAGAAAAACATTTCATTTTAGAGTGTGAAGCTTTCAAATACAGCAGGGACAGCTATGTAAATATCTTGACAGCTAGCTCTTGGAATAATTTATTCAGCGAGGGGACAGTGGAGAAATTGGGAGAGTTCATCATCACGTTGAACAGGAAAGGGCTGAAATGCAGAAATCAGTTTCTGAAACGGTCTGTCCCATAAACTATTGTTAGCCTCGTGGAGGTTAAAATTTCTTTCTTTCTTTCTTTAAGATATTAATCCATAAAAAATTTCCCTTCTAACTACAAGGGGAATAATTATGAAAATATTGAAAGATTACTGTAAGACAGTGATCTAGTAAGACAGTGATCTAATCTATTCCAATATACTGAATCTTTCTCGGGATAGGCATTACATAGACCCTGCATCTTCCTTTGGAATTTTTTATTGATGAAGCTATTTTCCATTTTGCTACATATTGATAATAAGAATATGGATGGCATCATTAATCTCATTGACATAGAGAGGCATAAGAGATGGTAATCTCATCTCTGAAGCCGTTGCCTTTTTACCATGAAGGTATAAATAGTGACAGGCACAACATACCAGACTGATTCAAACTGTTGTTGATCCTAGTTGAGTGATCAATTTCAAATAAGTTTTATTCATTAATGAAATTCTGAAAACGCAAACACCAAATTTATATGGTGACGTACGGTCGATGTGATACATCAAGAAGACACAGATAATATCTTATGAAGCCATTTCCCTTTTTGGCTATGACGATAAAAATAGTAATATGCTATAATCAGATAATATCTTATGAAAACCAGACTATCAGAAGATTCAAACAGATATTGATCCTCATTGAGCATGATCGATTTCAATTAAGTTTAATTCAATACTGAGACTCTGAAAATGCGAACACCAAATTAATATGGTAACGTGCATAAACAAGGTCAATGTGACACATCAAGAAAACACTGATAATGAGTGCTGCCTCAACTACTAGAAACCAATATTAAAGAAAAAGGAAACGGGGACTTTACAATGAAATAACATAGCTAGAAAAATGCTCCAGCCAGAGAGGGACCCTTTCCATTACTCATTATCAATGCCTTAACTTCTCTTTTTGTTGCCTTGAGTTTAGATGCCAACATTTAATGCAAAACCTCTGGTTAGTTTTGAATTTTATAGGTCCTAGTTTTGAAGAGATGTGATGTCCCCTACCAAGTGATCAAGATAGGAGGATGACTTAGTAGTCTATATGACTCCAGTAGGCTATAGTCATTGAAGAAAAAGAGAATCAGTTGTTTGATGTCACCTAGCCAGGAGATATTATATTTCTAAAGTGACGTTAAGTAAAAAGGTAATAAAATAACTTTTAGATTAATAGTTGTTTGATGTCACCTAGCCAGGAGATATTATATTTCTAAAGTGACATTAAGTAAAAAGGTAATAAAATAACTTTTAGATTAATAGTTACTTGAACATTAGTAAAAAGTGATTTTTAATCTTTAAGTGAAAAGCAAAAAGGGGAATAAGAGTCATGTTTGGTTTCACAGGTGCAGTATCCACCCTAGCTAAACAAGGAGGAGGATCCATCTAGGATCTTCACGTGAGCTTCATCTTGTGGATCGATTTCAGTTGTGGAGGTGTAGCGACTTGGATAGGAGGTTCGTGGAGCCTTCTTGAGGAGGACGGCTTCATCTTTTGCAAGGTCGTGAGGCTAGGAGGGTTTGGAGGAGGTCGTGAGGGTTTCATTGGAGGCTCATTGAGGTTTCTTGGGAGGTTCGATCTCCTTTCTTTGCAGGGCCATGAGGCTATTCAGCCCAGGAGGAGTCGTGGAGGTATTGAGGGAGGGTCGTGTGGCCTATTCTTGGCATTTGGTGGATTCGATCTCCATTTGGGAGGATCAATCTTGGTTGGAGAAGGCAGCGTGAAACTTGGAGAGCCCTTGGAGAAATTCGGCGTCATCTCTAGAGAGGGTTTGAGGCTAGGCATTAACCTTTCTGCAGTTGAGGAGGGGGACGCATCATTTATGAGGAGGCCGTGGCATTATTCCAGGTTTTGACTTGCTTATTGTTGTGTTTTCATTGATGTATTACAGCTACCATAGCATCCATTAGAGACTTCTTATTGTTGTGTTCAGGGTTTCATTCATAATAAAAATGCCCATGTTATCTCCTCTATTTCATGTGTACTTGGATTGCGTACGATGTGTTTGACAAAAGTCTATTAGTAGAATAACAAAAGTCTATTAGTAGAATATATGCAAATTGTTTGTAGAAAGATGTCGGCCATTTTATATCATAAAGAACACATATAACACAATTTTTTTGACAAAAGCGCACAACCAAAAACACCTAATTGTACAACGTAGCTCTAATATCCTAGCCTAGCGCACTTGCAGATATTACATTAGTATCAGAGATGGTGATCTTTCCAGCGTGTGAATGCAGGAGGCATTGATGTGCCTAAAGACAAGGAGTTTATCACTTACAAAAGAACTAGAGGGCGTGGAGGGCAACCCTTCCTAGGATCAAAGTCATCAAAGGAAGAGGAAGCCATGGGAGACCCTTCAAAGGAGAGTGTGCTCAGGATACTACGTGACTTCGCCAAGGAACAGAATGAGACGACCGAGAGATAGGAAAAGATGGCTAGGTACCAGCAACAGACCCTTGAGGTGCTCACATAGCTAGCAGGCCAATGAGGGAACCAGCTTGATGTAGGACATGCCTGACCTAGTGGATTCCATGGAGGTGATAGGGTACATGCATAGGGTAGCCACAAAGGAGGTAGAGCTCACGCATAGGGTAGCAATACACATATTCCAGCACAGAGCGCCCCACAGACAGGGAGCAAGAGGATGCCTAGGCCATTATTGCCATAGTTCCTTGAGGAGCAGCCTACAAGAACACAGGGGCAACGGGGTCAGGATGATGATTTTACCATCTATTTCAGGGAGTACCAGGCATTAGGGGAAGATATATAGGCGGCCATGTCTTACCAAGACTATTGCAACATCAAGTACAAGAACATGCCTAGGGAATGGAACAAAGCAGCACAGAACTAACACAACTATAATCTTATGCACAAGGTTGGTTAGTTGTCTATCCGATCTTTTGAAGGATCTACCAGGAGCACGGCCAGAGCTTGGGTACAGAAGTTGGACACTTACTTCCGACTTAACCCGATGATAGAGGCAGAGGCCTTACACTTGGATGGAGAAGCTCATGAGTGGTGGTACCATGGGCTAGTGACATTGGGGCATGCCAGCATCACATCATATATGGACTTCACCCAAAGGTTGACGGACAGGTTCGACAAGAAGGATCCCGAGATCCACTTCAGGGAGTTGGCGCAGTTGAGACAGACAGGCACACCAGAGGCATACATCACGGAGTTCCAGAGGATGGCAGTCATGGTACCAACCATCTCCGAGCAAAGGTTGATGATGTTATTCACTGAGGATTTAGCCAAGCCCTTGAGAGGGTGGGTGAAGGCCTTCAAGCCAACCACATTATAGGACACCATCATGAGGACCCAGGACATGGAGGATGTAGTTCCCAAGAAGGCACCCGTGAAACCCTTTATCCCACAAAAGAGTAAGAAGACAAAGCCCTTCCAAAATCCATGGACAAGGAAGAACAAGATGGAGGAGGAGACTTGGAGGGAGCTGAGGAGGAAAAAGTTTTGCTTTAGATACAAAGAACCTTGGGAGCTAGGTCACCGATGTATGGGAAAAGGTAAGGTACAATACATAGAGGTGCATTCCAACGAGGAGGATGATGGTGAGAATGAGACAACTCATGCACATGGCAATGGGCAGAGCAGTGATAAGGTGGAGCCACCACACCTCAAGATTACAGAGGAGACGTAACTGCAGGAGGGTGTCAAGGGAGTGACCATTGCCACACTTTCAGGAGTCCCCATGTATTATACCTTCGTGATCAGAGGAATTTTGCAAGGGCAGAGAGTTACAACATTGATCGATGGTGGGGCCACCCATAACTTCATTAATGCAACGCTTGTCACTAGGAGACGCATCTCGATCGAGGACTTTGAGGGGTTCAACGTGGTAGTAGCATATGGGTACAACATGACTTGTACTCAGAGAGAATCAGAGGATTGGATGTGACATTGGGCAACTATACATTGATCGATGACTTCTATATAGTGGATTTGGAAAACACCAATGTGGTATTGGAGGTCCAATGCATTCACTAGGAGATTTCACCATGAACTATCAGAACATGAAGATGGAGTTCAGAGACACAGTGGGTTAGCGAGTTGTTCTGAGAGGTATGTCGATAGGAGCTCCCAGGATTGTGTCAAAAAAACCGCATGGAGGCCATTTTTAGACATGGTGACATGGCTTGCGCAGTGGTGTTTGATCACCATGCAAAAGCAATCACAAGACCACCAACACTATCATGTGGACATCCAAGCGCTATTTGGGGAGCATGACAAAGTGTTTGGACCAATACTAGCAGAGAGACCACCTGACAAGGGATTTGAGCATGTCATTGAGTTAGAGGGGGCAAAGCCCATGATCACCACACCATACAGGCATCCGAAGAAGTTTAAGAACGAGATAGAAAAGGCCATATAGGAGTTGTTGAAGATGGGGCACATCAGGCCTAGTTCTAGTCCCTTCGCTTCTTCAGTGGAATTGGTGAAGAAGACGGATGGCACGATGAGGATGTGCATCGACTACAGAGTGTTAAACAAGAAGACAATCAAGAACCAGTATCTAATACCCAGAATCGATGAGTTAATAGATGAGTTGCATGGGGCAGTGTACTTCTCAAAGATTGATCTTCGATCCGGGTACCATCAAATCCAGGTCAGAGAGGAGGAGGACATCCACAATACAACGTTTAGATGTCACTACAGGCACTATGAGTTTCTAGACATGCCCTTTGGGTTGACTAACGCACCAACCACCTTCCAGTCTTGTATGAACCATATCTTCAACAAGCAGTTGAGGAAGTTCTTACTGGTATTCTTTGATGATCTACTAATCTACAACAAGACTTGGTAAGAGCATCCGAGTCATGTTGATGAGATTTTCAACATTATGGAGGAACAGTTGTTGTTTGCCAAGGAGGCAAAGTGTGAGTTTGGGATGACAGAGATTCTCTATCTGGGACATGTGATTGGCACTCAGGGTGTACAGGTGCACCAGGAGAAGATCCAGGCGATCTTAGATTGGCTCACACCCAGATCACTTATAGAGCTACGAGGGTTCTTCGGATTGTGCAGCTACTACAGGCGCTTTGTGAAAGAATTTTCACAACTTGATGCGCCATTAACAGAGCTCACCAAGAAGGGAGCATTTAGATGGTCAAAGGAGGTGCATGGAGCATTTGACAAGATGAAGAATGTGACGAGTACTTGCCCAGTGTTAGCACTTCCAAACTTCTCACAGCCATTTGTGTTGGAGTGTGATGCATCCGGAGAGGGGATAGGAGCGATATTGATGCAGAATTGACAACCCATAGTTTTCGAGAGCAGGATGTTGAGAGAGCCAAAAAGGATCTACCCCATTTACGATAAGGGGATGTTGGCCATCACGCATGAATTGGCCAAGTTTAGACAGTACATGGTTGGAGGACGCTTTGTGGTGAGGACCGACCACAAAAACCTGAGGTATTTCTTGGAGCAAAGAGACTTGAGCAAAAGGCAACAGAAATAGGTATTTTAGGCGTATGACTTTGACATTGAGTATGTGAAGGGCAAAAAGAATGTACTTGTTGACACCCTTTCCAAGAGACCTATAGCGTTTCCATGATAGAGATCTCAGATGAATGAAAGTCCATTCTCTTGGTGGAGTACTCCAAGAATACATTTGCTTGTGAGCTTATGAAGGGCATCATTCAGGATGACGAGTACAGAGTAATGGATGACATCATCTACTACAAGGATAGGATCTACCTTGTCCCTAAGTCCACACTCAAGGATAAGATCCTGAGAGTAGTACATGACGCACCATTGGCAGGGCACCCGAGATATTTGAAGACTTACAGGCACGTGAGAGAGAGATTCTCTTGGAAGGGTCTCAAGGAGGATGTACTGCGGCATGTGAGGGAGTGCATGACTTGTTAGCAGAACACGTCCGAGCTTACACATCCTGCAGGTTTGCTTCAGTCGTTACCTATTCCAGAGCAGAAGTGGGAGAGCATCTCCATGGACTTCATCACAGGGTTGTCGAAGATACAGGCCAAGGACTATATCTATGTGGTGGTGGACATGTTGACCAAGTTTGCGCACTTCTTTTCCAATCCTTCCTACTATAGTGCATCTCAAGTGGCGGACATATTCTTCGAGGAGGTGTTCAGACTAGATGGTCTTCCGAGATACATATTCAATGGTCGTGACAGCATATTTCTCAGTGCATTCTAGCGAGAGTTGTTCAGGTTATCAGGGACAGAGTTGACACCTAGTACCAACTATCACCCTCAGACAAATGGACAAATAGAGATAGTGAACAAGTGGATTGAGGGATACCTGTGGAACTATGTGTCGGGACAGTAAAGGGCTTGGATAAAGTGGTTGCATCTTAGGGAGCATTGTTATAATACCATTTATCACATGTCCATTAGGATGAGTCCATTTAGAGCATTGTATGGTTACAATGCTCCATCATTTCTGGATTTGGCATTCGGGGAGAACAGGGCCCCCAAGGCCAAAGATTGGTTGCAGCCAGGATATCCTGAGAGTCGTGAAGGAGAACTTATAGATCACCCAGAATCAACAAAAAATTTATGCAGACAAGCCTAGGGTGGAGCGCAGCTTCAAGGTTGGGGATTTGGTCTTTTTGAGGTTGCAGCGATACAAACGATCCTCACTGAAGAAGAATGGCGCAAAGAAGTTGAAGCTCTGCTTGTATGAACCATACAAGGTGATTAGGAGAGGTGGTGTATGAGTTGGAGTTGTCAGAGGATAGCAGGAACACAACGTCTTCCATGTATCATACTTCAAGAAGGCGTTGGGACAACAGGTCACCACTTCAGCAGACCTTCCACCACTGGATGAGGAAGGGCGGTTGGTTTTGACTCCGAAGAAGATTATTGATGTCAAAGAGAGGAGGCTAAGGAGCAAAGTGATTCGGGAGTACTTGATCAAATGGAGAGATTTCCCAGCAAAAGATACCACTTGGGAGGGAGAGCAGATCTTACAGCATCCCAGTTTGGAGTTGCTTGAGGACAAGCAATCTCGGGAATGGAGGATTGTGATGTCCCCTACCACTTGATCGTGATGGGAGAATGACTTAGTAGCCTATATAACTCTCGTAGGCTATATTCAATGAAGAAAAGGGATTTAGGGGGTTTATTTGATGTCACCTAGCGAGGAGATATTATATTTCTAAAGTGACAATTAAGTAAAAAGGTAATAAAGTAACTTTTAGATTAAAAGTTACTTAAACATTAGTAAAAAGTGACTCTTAATCTTTAAGTGAAAAGTAAAAGGGGAATAAGGGTCATGTTGGATTAAGTCAAAGAGGAAAGATCTAGATGGAAAAATGGAGCATCGAAAAACTATAAAAGGAGGGGTAGTGCTTCACTTTCCTCGTCATGTTTTGGATTGATCTCTTGTTTGAAGTGCTCTTGAGAGCCAAGGTTTTCATAGGGTTTTGGCATAAACCCTCCCATTGTGGTTTGGTTTAGGTGGTACAATATCCACCCTAGCTAGACAAGGAGGAGGATCTATCTAAGATCTTCACATGAGCTTCATCTTGTGGATAGATTTCAATTGTGGAGGTGTAGCTGTTAGAATTGAGGCATTAAAGCATAACAGTAGTGTCTTTTAAAATTTCAGAGTATAACAACTAGAGCATAAACAAATCTATACTGTAAGAACAGAGAAGACTGAATCATAAGTACACAGATCTAATAAGTTTAGATAAAGTCAATAGTTAGAGAGTAGATCTAGCATAGATTCTAATTCAGATCTATAATGCTGGAATAAAACTTTTACCGATCTACAGATCTAAACTCAATTCTACAGATCTGATCATGAACAATAAATCATACTACAGAAACAAGAGAGTAAACTCAATATATAGTTCAGATCTAATAACTATCAATGTTGATACATAAATCTAGATAGATCAAACAGTACAGAACTCAAAACAAAAATCCAGATCTGAAGATAAATAGATAGCTTACCTTGTCCTGAAGCCTTACCTCTGAAGAAGTCACAGCCAACACGAGAGATGCAGAACCATTTGTAATTATGCTCAGACAAAGTCCAGCTCATAGATCCACCATATAGGATGGATCTCTTGCCAAGAGATAAATGAACTTTCTTGCCACCAAGGGGATAGGGCCACAAAGACTTCACCTAGTTAAACCCTCACACAAATCAATCACCCAAACCCACACACAAAATTTATGTGGATAAAAACCCTTACAAAAGGAGTAGCTTAAGGGAGGTCGTGGCTCAAAGGACAGATCTGGACAAATTCAAGTCACTCCACAGCAGAAAGGAGAAGGGTCAAGCCACCTACAATCACCCCACAACAGCAAGGATAAGGGTCGAGCCACCTACAGTCAACCCACAGCAGCAGTGGAGAAGGGGCGAGCCACCTTCAGTCACCCTACAACAGTAGATAGGAGGGCCGCATCAACAGTCAACTCACAGCAACAATGGAGAAGGACTGAGCCACCTACAGTCACCCTATAGCAGCAGATAGGAGGGTCGTACTAACACCACAGTCCTCAAAGGGAGCCGCAGCAACACCAACAAACTCTTCAACAGCAAATGGAAGGAGGGTCGCAGCAAGGAGAGAGGATCCATAGACTTTAAGAGCACAAGAGCATAAGATAATAAGAATGTAGAATGTGAGGGGTAGGGGGGTTCAATTTATAGTTTAGGCTAGGGTAATAAAATTATAAATTAAATTAAAATAATTAATATAACATGTTTAAAATAAATAATTTAAACATGGTATAATTAACATTTAATTTAAACTTTATTTAACCCTTAAATCAAAACAACATAAAACCCCAAACCAACACAAGCAAGGGTAAGAGAGGGTTTACAAGGTGGCAATACTTGTTCATTTATTTTCAAGGTGACCTTATTACTTTATCATCATTGCATATGGGATACATCCCTCATGTGGTCATGTCCTCCTTCAAGGAAGGTCATACACCAACAAAATACTTGATCGAGGATCAAGTTGCCCCAAAACTTTTTCTAGGGTCTTATCCACCAAGGTCCAAGACCAAGGATCAACCCATGCCCTAGGCATGAGTACCCTGGACCATGTCCAGGGGCCCTAGACTTATCTAGGGGCTTTAACTGCTTGGTCCTAGACCAAGAACCCCAGTCGTATATTGGGGGCCCTCTCAGGGGTCTTTACTGCTTGGTCCTAGACCAAGAACCCCAGTCGTATATTGGGGGCCCTAACAAGGGTCTTTTGCCATGGCACTGACTGTTTGGTCCCAGACCAAGTACCCTAGGAGTGCACTGGGGGCCCTAGATCTCGTCTAGGGTCATAGCCATCTTTCCGAAGAATGGCTCTTGCAGCTGCTTATAAATTTAACAATAGCGACTTGGATAGGAGGTTCGTGGAGCCTTCTTGAGGAGGACGGCTTCATCTTTTGTAGGGCTGAGAGGCTAGGAGGGTTTAGAGGAGGCCGTGAAGGTTTTCATTGGAAGCTCGATATCGTCTAGGAGGCTTGATCCCCTTTCTTTGCAAGGTCGTGAGGCTATTCAGCATAGGAATCGCGGAGGCATTGAGGGAGGGTCATGTGCCCTATTCTTGTCATTTGGTGGGTTTGATCTCCATTTGGGAGGATCGATCTTGGTTGGAGAAGGCAACGTGAGGCTTGGAGAGCCCTTGGTGTAGTTCGGCATCATCTCTAGAGAGGACTTGACGCTAGGCATTAGCCTTTCTACAGTTGAGGAGGGGGATGCATCATCTACTAACGAGGCCATGGCATTATTCTAAGTTTTGGCTTGCATATTGTTGTGTTTTTATTGATGTATTGCAGCGGCCATAGCAGCCATTAGAGACTTGTTATTGTTGTGTTTAGGGTTTCATTCGCAATAAAAATGCCCATGTTATCTCCTCTGTTTCATGTGTACTTGGATTGCATACAATGTGTTTGACAAAAGTTTATTATTAAAATATATGCAAACTGTTTGTAGAAAGTTGTCAACCAGTTTATAGCATAAAGAACACATGTAATGCAATTTGTTTGACAAAAGCACACAACCAAGAACACCTAATTGTACAGCATAGCTCTAATATCCTAGCCTAGCGCACTTGGGGATATTACAGCAGAGCATTAACCCCTTTGCTACAACTTACTCACCCAAGAGCAAACCCACTGTGCCAATCCAACAATAGGTTTGCATCTGATCCAACAACGTGCATAATGTAATATCTTATGGGCAATGGATTAAAACCTCATACATACATGTAGCATGTTGATGGAAATGGATTGATGTGGATTGCAGAGAGCAAAAGGAGAGTCTGAGGTCAGCCAGAGGTGAGTTGCGGTCTGGCGTCTGTGGTCTAGGGTTGCACATCCAAGGTTTATCTTATGGGCAATGGATTAAAACCTCATATATACATGTAGCATGTTGATGGAAATGGATTGTTGTGGATTGCATAGGGCAAAAGGCGAGTCTGAGGTCAGCCAGAGGTGAGTTGCGGTCTGGCGTCTGCGGTCTAGGGTTGCGCATCCAAGGTTTCCACAAGAGGCGGCTCAATTTTAATCTTCAAACGGGTCCCATTTATTTATTTTCTGGAGCATTGTGTAGCCACCTATCTAAAACCCTAATATTTCACTGCCTTCCGTAAGTTCTAGGTTTGACGGAAGGTGCGGTGAAAGCTCTATACGTCATGTGGATTTGGTTTTGATGTCTCATAATAGAGTTTACAGGACAAACTCCTTCTACATCAACCCTGACAATATTGTTCCTTTGGACAGCCCCATTCTTGATATTTCGGTGGCTAATTCCTAGCTCTCGATCTCAGGCTTGCAGCTCAGACTTCAATGACTGCAGTCTCAACCTCTCTGCTTAGTGATAGATTAATGCTCTCAGAGATTATGATCTAGGATTTCTCAAAGCCAAATCTAGAGACTGGCAGCTCCTTAAAGATTCAGCTCAAACAATGACATATTTTTTAGGTTTACCACAAAACCTGCTCACCAAGATGACCTTTTTTTTCCAACACCATTTCTCTCCACACGGCCTTAATCTAGGGTTCCCATAATTCCTTAGTTACTTCTTTTTTATCAGCGAAGGTAGAGGAAGGAGACTTTGAGTACCTAAGTGGTATGTTGCTCTGTATATGGTGCCATAGTTTTTAGCTCGATCAGCTTACCACCACGCACAAAGTCGCATTCAATACTTCAGTTCAGGAAGACACATAGCTCAACTCTTGTTTGTCACAGTTCTCCAGCTCAGCCTTCTTCAGGTGCCTAAACATCTATTTATTGACTAGGCATTACTTCACTCTGTAAAGGGCATCTAGAGTTCTACAATAGACTACAATAATGGAACCTTCACCTTGATATGATCATAATTATTTGGTGATCGGAAGGAGCTAAGTTTTGAGGGATGGAGGAAGATATTCAGCTCGTGGACTATTCTGAAGACTCCTTACCAGAAAATGAAATTTTGGTAGAAAGGCTCCCAAGGGCATTGGCGGGGTAAAGGGGGCCAATATAGTGCCGAATCCAAAATTAGGGTAAGTGGTTCAAATGTCAAGGTGGGAGGTGTTGCGCTTCCAGCATGTGATGACTTTTTGCAGGCTTGCTGTCAAGAATCGGATCATCCTTTGAGGGATGGCCAGCGGATCTCATTGGAGGGAAAGGTCAGTTCTATTGTGCGAAGAGTAATGACATCTTGATTCAAGTTATTGGAAGTGGTAATCACCGAACCTTTGAAGCAAGCTCTATCCTCAAGTTTTTGTTTACTGAGCTGGAAGACGGAAGGGATGGGGTTTCAAAGGTCCGAGATGGTAGTTTTATGGGTGGGAAGTTGGAATTGCAGCATTTGCAAGGAGAGACGAGGGTGAAGGGCAAGAACTGCAAAGGGTGGTGAACAGTCGGGGGAGTGGGGTTTCCTTGGTGGTTGGTGAAGATGTGGGTGTAAACCAGCTACTTGATTTGGTAGGAAAGACTTTGGCAGGAAAATCCATGGGTCGCAGGGTGACTTTGGAACAGCTTGGCAGTTGGATTCAACAGGCATGGATTCCCATTCTTGGTTACAATTCGTCTTTTCACATTCTCTCTCGTGGATGCTTGGGGTTCTTATTCAATTCCAAAGCAAAAGCTCTGTTCATTCTTAGAGCAAAACAAAGTTCCATCTGAACGGTATGGTCTGTCATTTTGATCCATTGGGGGAGGGGGGGAAATGACAAGACTATATCTGTCACATCATTTCAGAGTTTGAGATAATGGTATCAGGAATGAAAACAACAGAGAACATCATTTCAAATTTTAACCACACCCAACTTCAGTCAAACAATCTGGATACTAGGATAGTATATTTTGTATAATATTTATGGTAATCTGGATTGCACAAATGACTAAAATTCTGGTTGACAAAATTAATGTAAACCATATCACCCAATATCACTATATATATATATATATATATATATATATTCCATTCTGAAAGCGGAAAAGATATCATTTTTGGTTTACCAAACCCAAATATAAGTATGAAATAAACTTCTAAGCTCTGTATCCAGTAATTTCTTTTGAACAATTATTAGATTGCAACCAATCAAAGCAAGGAGAATATTCTGTTTGTCTTGAACAGAGTAAATAAAGATGCTGTACACTAGTCTGTCAATCAGTAGCTCTCGAGCACCGTGGAAGTTGTCCAGATTATAAGTTCCTTTCTAGAGTATAGACAGGGCTTATTTTGAGGTCCAAACCTTTTCATCAACTTCATATTGAGTGTTAAAAAACTCGATATCAAGTGTTTTACAAGTGTTTTAGAAGAGCCATAGTAATCCATTTGTGTTATGTAACATGCCAGTTCAATGTATCATTAATATATTGATAGGTAAATTGGGTACTTTACAATAGAGGAGTGAAACTATTGACAGCTATATAACAAGTGAACTCAATGTCCCCCATTCAACATGACTCCATAGTTTGTACTCTTGCCGGAGTTAACACGTGAGTATTTTCTTTTTCACTTATTCAGTCCAAAACACCAAGTGCAGAGTCTCTCAACAATGAATATTTAGAACAGATACTTACAATTTCAATTGGAAATTATGCAATCCCTCTCCGATCTCAATAGATCTGGGGTTAAAATAATACAAAAGCCAGAAACTAAATAATGGCATCAGATCCCTCCACAAATTAGTAAACATGGAACAGTAACATGGACAGAATACTTGTCTATTTAGAGACAGAACTTCACCATGGGTAGCCCCTGTTCTGTACCATTCCTTGTAATTCAGAATATATTGAAACCAAGCAATATATCCCATCGATCTAACACTAAATCACAGACAAGATTTTATTGGAATAAAAAGCTCTGGCAATCATTTGATAGAATGCTATATAAAATTCCACCAATGTAGCACAACGGCTAAAAGAGCTACGAGAAATATTTCTGTTGTTCATGACAATTTCACAACTTAATAACTGAAATTCCTCTGAATATCTTCATGGTTGATCATCGGCATTATAAGAGGCATATCACACTTTGGAATGCAAAACTAGTATGATAGTTTACAATCTAGAGGCAAAGAATGTGCTTAAGCTTGGCAAAGAGGGGATGAAATGCATAATCAAGGATCCTAAACCCCTTCCTGGAAATACAGAGTTTTGTATACAATAGATTCCAAAGAAATATCATCACAGTTATACATTTATAAGATGGAAATTTTTAATCTTGAAGAGCATTACAGTCCAGAGGGCTTACTCTACAGACTCATCAAATAAGAGAACAAGTCGGCCTTACTCGCTATAGCAGAGACGGAAGCTAAGAGTCTTTACTCTATGGTGATAGTACTAATTGAACCAGCTACCATTTATCGTGATTAGAGTCGTACCTTACTGCATATATTCTATAGTCTCTAAGGCCTATAACCGGAGTCCATACCCGTAGGCAAGTGGGACTGAAGCTAGAGTCTATATAGTAGAATTGACTGTATGGCTTTCACTCTTAAGGCCTTAACTCTAGGGTTAGTGTCCTAGCTACTCAGTGCATAGAAAAAGAGTCGGCTAATTTACATGGACTAGGGAGGCTAATAGTTGGACTAAAGCTAGTAGTAGAAAGTATAGTACTGGCAGTCGGCTAATTTACATGGACTAAGGAGGCTAATAGTTGGACTAAAGCTAGTAGTAGAAAGTATAGTACTGGCAGTCGTGCTTGTTTCCATGGAACCTACTCAATGGACAATAAGGCAGTCTATATGGAACCTACTCAATCAACTAAGGCAACAAGTTGAAAGAAAGCTAATTTCTTTACCTTCTGGACCTTAACTTTATGTATGGAGACAAACAACCGGAAGTGTACCGTAATTATTTCACTCTATCTTTTTACAAGAATGGAGACTGAATTAAGGCACTTATTGCCATGGACTCAGGCAAGTGGGACTGAAGCTAATAGTTCTTATAGGGCTAGTAGTTACTTTCTCTACAGCTAATAGTTCTTACTCTACAGGCTGAAGCTAGTACCTTAGAGCTAGTTCATACTGCTTGAACTCTGGCTTAAGGCTAAGGCAAGAAGGGCAGAGGCAAGACGGGATAGTTGCAAGGCTAAAGCTTACACTCTCTAATGCTTCACTCTATGGCTTGTCTATAGAGCTACCGCAAGACGGGATAGTTGCAAGGCTAAAGCTTACACTCTCTAATGCTTCACTCTATGGCTTGTCTATAGAGCTACCGTAAGGCACTCTCTACTGCTTAAGACTAAGGATAAGGGACAGAGAGTCGCTAACGCGAATAACCACTACTAGTGAGAGATAGCTAGCACTATCAGTTGATTGGATGCTTCGCTAAAGCTCAGAACGAACTCAACTGCTTAGCTAAAGCTAATAAATATAGAGAGAAGAGAGTGAACTTAGCATAAGCTAAATAGTATCAATATAGGAGTGATAAGAAATAGGAGTGATAGAGATATAGAATTCCTTTAGGACCACACTACTGCAGTCATAATATTTCAAATAAATACAGCTAATTAGAAAGAGTTGTTAGAGTTAGTGAGAAGTAGTTGGAGTTTGAACTTAGACAACGGGACTCAAGTTGAATGGAACTAGAGTGTCACTAATCAGAACTCAAGCTGAAGAACTCAAGAGAGAGAGAAGAAGAACTATACTCAAGCTGAGCTAAGGCTAAATAGTCTAAAGAAATAGAATTGAATTCTACATCTAGTTCACTTAATAGCGGAACTTATAGAGCTAGAATGAGTATTAGAATAGTTGGAAGAGATAATGAATAGTTAGAAATAGAATAAGGCACTAAGAATAGTTCTATACTAATAGCATCTAGTGGAACTACAATGGAAATACCTCCTATTTCTTGAAAAGGAGACAACAGCTTCTTCACTAGAGCTCCGTAAGTAAAGACTCTTTCTTTCAAAGAATGGAGACTGACAGAAAGTATCTTTCTTTTTAAATGGATTGATCTTTCTTTTTCAAGAATGGGACAACACAACTGTAGTCTTTAGTGCGAGTACTACAGGGAACTACAGCTAGTGTATACCTAGTAGTTACTGCTATATCTATAGTTCGTAGAGAGGTAATAGAGTCCATACCAGACTAGATAGAATTAACCCATCCATCATGGGTCTTTTGAAGATCCAGAGGTGATATAGTAAGTAAGGGGGCCCATTAGCAATCAAATTGCAACTCGGGGCCCATTAGCAATCAAATTGCAACTCCTGTTCGGTAGGTGATGGAGGAGTTGTTCCCTGTAGGGTAGGGCTCAAGGGTCTAAGGCGGAAACATTAAAAATCAGAAGGATCATCATTCAATTAGAGGCAAAGTTCTGAACAAATTGAGCAGATGAAAGTTAAATGCTGGCACTTCTTGAGCATCCTACAGGTAGCTACAGATATGTCTATTTGTGCCCATTAGGTAAACACTTAGTATTCTAATTAAGTGTATAAAGGAAAAGGAAACAATCACTTCCTAGCCAACCTTCAATCGATCAAAATTCAGGAAATGACCCACTTCAGAAAATAAAAACGTGAATTTAGCCAGAGTGAATTCATGGTCTCTGCCGGAGCATTCTACAAGTTGATATGATCAAGTGAAAGATGTGCCCACTGAAGCCATAGACCCCACACATCCACAGGAGAATGGTTTTAAGCATTCAACCTCAATATTTCAGATTCTAAATTGAGTTTATCTTATAGAGTAAAACTGAGGTTGAGGTCAGCGTTTAATAATGTTGATGTAGTGTGTACTTTTCACTCTCAGGCTCATAAACTAAATCTTTTATTGCTGGAAATAAAATTCAACATACATTCATAGCTAGGATTCTTCTATAACAGATTTCTACTTTAGTATCATAAGCAGATCTAATGCAACCTACAGCCATAAGAAATTAAAATACAAAGATTGATTCTGCCCCCAGTTAATTCTGGAGTTTTCACATTGGTTTGTTGATGCTTTTCTAATTGTTTTGGGTACTCTCATCCTCGGCAAATCAAGCACTACACGAGAGAATATCGTCCTTAGTGAATATCATCTTTGCAGCATGTTTTCCATGCTGCAAAGAGTAATCTGGAATGAATATCGTCCTTAATGAAAGTTTGGCATTTTGAGAAAAATAATTCTGTACCGAATATCTTCTCAAGCAATTGCAATTACATGTTGATAGAGTAAGATTTGAAAACTAGATTTAAGTTACTGTTTCTGTTGGTATACATCACTTTTGAAGAATCCATATTAGAAAATTGTATTGATTATCACTCTAGAGTCTAGAGTCTATGCACTATACTCGGGTCAAATTCTGGGAAGCTTGAGCCTTGCGAGTGTTCTGATTGATCCAATTGATGCCTGGATTTTAATTTCATGAAGAAACTGTATTTTTGGCATGGCTTCGATGAATTGTAGACTCTGTGAGGGGGTCGAGGAACAAAGACCAAAAGCATGAGCACTTTGAGAAGTGGCCTCCATAATTTCAATTCAGGGTTTTTATATTTTGATTGAGGCAAGTTCATATGGTCTGGATGAAATTTACTTTCATAGTCAAATGACAAAAACTAGTATGCAAAATGTTTTCACTGGTTTTTATTTCTGGGTAAATGCTATCCACTTATTGTAACCTCCAAGGGAAATAAATATGCATATACTTCCTCATCTAGTTGTATTCACGGCTGAGCATAGGGATTTCACAAAACAACAAAGTTGTGGAATTAGAGCCTGTCAGTTACCGATTTAAATGTTCTCAGTCCAGGAGATGAAAATTATATAATTCCCTTTTCAAAAATTGTACGATTTCATATAAGTTTTCAAAAAAGAAATGATAGCTATCTTCTTGGAAATTTTCCTAAATAATTTTGTCATAACTAATAGTACTGAATGGAACTTGGAAGTATAATTAAGCTCCCACAGTGGTAGATAGAATGGTAGGTACAGTAATATATGTGCTTCTTCTGTGAATATGTTTCCTTGTGGGAAAATCTAGTGTAGAGGTTCAGTCTCTGTTTTGATTCTAGACTGAGAAGAAATGCTTAATCTAATACCACCTTCCCTTGACATTGCTGTAGAGGAAATAGGCACATTACACTTTAAAACATCGTGTAAAGTGGTTTTCTTTTCCTTTCCATCACATGAATTGAACAAATAAACTGCATTAAGGAATAGTTCAAGAAACTGAAAAAGTGCAAAAAACTAGGTGACAAAGTGGTGAGCTGCTTCAAATATTAAAACAAATATTGTTGGCATGTTTAATAGAAAAAGAAATATAAGCAAGCAGCATAAAATACATAAACTGTTAAAGTTACTTGCCCAAGTACACTTTTTACATTTCATATATAATAAATAGTTTCCTATAATTCTGTGCCCCAATATATCTTGAAGAAATCATACAAGTAAATTGATTTTTTAAAAATTTACTCTATTTACTGAATTTTCAAGTGCCAAGCAAAATCTCAGAGTTTTGGTCAAGAATTACAATTTTTATAACTTTTAACTCAATAGAATCTATCTCAGCCTAGACCAATGTCAACTGGTCATGGACCATCACAACTAGTTCACATTATCCTCCAACATAGTCAATACCAACTCTTCTAAAATATGCAAACAAACAAAAACTTGAACCTTTAACGTCTATTAGTTTTACCTATAGACTGCTTTCCAGAAAACAAATGCTTTGGTTTCATGTTCAGTGTGACCCTATCACCCTCTCCCTTGCGGGAACCTATCTCAGCCTAAACCAATGTCAAACGGTCATGGACCATCACAACTGGTTCACATTATCCTCGAACATAGTCAATCCCAACTCTTCTAAAATATGCAAACAAACAAAAACTTGAACCTTTAACGTCTATCAGTTTTACCTATAGACCGCTTTCCAGAAAACAAATGCTTTGGTTTCATGTTCAGTATGACCCTATCACCCTCTCCCTTGCGGGCATCCTTGTTTCGTTTCTTTGCTGCCTTCTTGCCAAGTTTCACTGCCTTTAATTTCTGAGATGAGTCCTTGAAACCCTCGCCTGGAACAACTTCACCAGGAGCTCTTGACGTGGATCTGGAGCGTGATAGCATGCGATGTCTCTTGTTTGGTTGATCTATATCCATAGCATCAGCATTCTCTTCCACACCACTTGACCTTTCTCGCTTACGACCTCGTCGAGACACAGATCTGCTCCGAGCTCTCTCTATTGCTGCGGAAGGATCCAACCCCAAGTTAGAAAGATGTCTGCCCATCCTGTCTGTGGTGAATTGTCTGTCTTTGTCAAACTTCCTCGGCACAAGAGGCCTGCTGTCGGCAGTGCTCTTCTTTATCCTGTGTTCCTCAACAAGCATCCTTTTCTTCTTCCTAATTGCAGCCAAAGCTTCCTTTTCCTCAGGAGCCAAACCTACCTCGTCCATCTCATCGTCCTCATCACCATCAGCTGCCATCCTGAGCCCTTCTTCTCTCTCCAACTCCTCAAGCCTCTGCATAATATCTGAGTCTATAAAGTCGGCAACATTATGCCCATCCAAGATCTCAGGAATAATATCTTCCTTCCATGATTCATCAGCCAAAAGATACCGTTTCTTCAAGCTTGCAGAGTAAACTCCAGCTCCGCCATTCTCCTCCTCCAAATCCCTCTCCAGCTTCCTTGACTCCTTTGCAGCAGCAACTCGGGCCTTTGCATCCAAAACAGCTTGAGGAATACAAGGAAGCCTCTCCTTCCCATCCCGTGCCTTTGGCATTGCAACATGAATCCTATTCAGACAATCATTGATTTTCTTAGACTTCATCTTCATTTCAACTCTCTGCTCCAATAGCCTCTCACATGCCACATTCTTCACTGCATTGACCCCTTCTTCTTTGAGAGCGCTCATAGAGAGGAGCGCACCATCATCCTCCCCTGGCTTGCCATACTGCCCCACCATAGTTTTCGCAGCTTCCACCTTCATCTCTGCTATCAAATTTGCATCGTCCTCAGGAAGACCCTCCAAGGGCTGCAAATCAATCTTGTTGCACACAACAATGAGAGGCTTATTTGCAAACAGAGGCTTTATGCTATGAAACAGTGCAGCCTGTTGTGCAATGGTGTAGCCACAAGACCCCGAAACATCCAAGAAAAACAGAACAGCTGCTTTTAAATGGGCAAGAGCTGTAATACTCAGCATCTCTATAGTATTCCTGTCTTCCAATGGATGATCCAGAATACCAGGAGTATCAATGACCTGATACCTCAAATACTTGTAATCAGTGTGCCCAACAAACAGAGACTTAGTAGTAAATGCATAAGGCTGAACATCTACATCCGCCCTGGTAATCTTGTTTATGAAAGAACTCTTACCCACATTTGGGTACCCACAGATAAGTATAGTCCTGGTGTTGGGGTCAATAGAAGGCAATCTAGACATGTGCTGCCTAACCTGCTCTAGATAGGCCAGACTAGGCCCAATCCTCTTCATGATAGTACACATTCTTCCCAGTGCTGCAACCTTTAGGGTTTTGCAGCGATAAAGTGAGTCCCCATACTTAATCAACCGGATATAATCTTTGCCAACTTTAGCGATGAGATTACGGGCGGTGTTGATTTGGCCGAGGGCCAGTTTGTAGTGGTCTTTGTCATACAAAACATTCAATAAATCTCCATAGAAGGGATGGATGTCATCGAGACGGGGGAAGTCGTCGATGATGGTGGATAGCTTATCATGGAAGTTCTGTTGAGTGAACTTTACCTTTCGCATGTAGAACTGGCGGAGGCGGGTGATGGCATAGCCCTTGTGAACGACGGTGGGAGTCTGTCGCTGCGTCCTCGATAGGATTATGTCCACGAAGTCCTTCGCCGTCGGCACCACCGTAATCTTCTTGAAGTTGTACTGCACCATCGTTGAAACCCTTGCGACTGCGACTGCGACTGGCTTAGCGTTTTGGAAGCTAGGGCTTATAAAGCCTTGGAGTTGAATAGGCTTTAGGATTTAGGGATGAGGTATCCCAAATATATATTAGATCAAGCAAATATGGATTCAGACGAAAAATGGCGTATCGCCGCGGAGGTCCCCGTGGAGTTTGAGTTTCAGAAGATGAAAATGGACTGGGAGGAGTTTCATGCAGCGAGAAGTCGAAGTCGGAGTACACAGAAACCCTATAAACCCTACAGTGGAGAGCTTATAATTTTAAATGTTAAAAGCTTGAACAGAAGTATGTAAAAGATAAGCCTCCGCGTTTCGGAGCAATTATTGGAGGAGGGGTTCTGATGTGGGATGGAAACCCTAAAACAGCTTGACTATTTGAACTCCCTACTAGGCAATTGCCAAGTTGCGTCAGCGTCGACCTTTGGATCGTTGCAAAAGCGGAGAATTTGACGAAGGGGAATCTCATGCGCTGGAGCAAAACCTAGTCGCGAGCAATGGTTAAATTTGACGGATATATACCCGATTTCCCCTTATGACTCTAGGTCTAAGTAGGACTACATCAGTGAGTTTGTTTATTGAGTTATTATTTTGTAGTCGATAAAAAAAATTAGGGAATTTATAGTTAAATTTTGTAAATTAATTAAATTTTATTATTGCTTTTTAAATATTTAAATTTATTTCTCTCTAATATCATTGTAAAAATAACACTAGGTTTAATCATTGTATAAATGATTAACCTTTATTCTTGTATATTTATTTTAGCTTCCATTTGGGCATTCACACCTACCTTGCCTTGTTTCCCTAATTTGTGTTTACCTCTAGACACCTCTTTAAATGTGTTAGGTCTAATCTTCTATGTTTATGTGGAATAGCTATGTCCATAATTCAACATCAATATGTTTTGAAGTGGTTGTAGCATCTGTTGTCACTTAAGAATATGAAGTATAGGTCAGTAATGGGAGGGCACTTCGAAGAGAACTTATGAAGGTAATGTTGAAGTAGGAAGGAGGGCCCTAGCATACTCATCATAGGCGCATGTTGAGTGAAACCTGCATTAAGGAATAGTTTGTCATGGAAGACAAGTGATGCAAGTGCAAGTGTGCATCGTGTAAGATGACGATGGGTTTCTTATTTCAACCTTCAAATCGGTACATGATTAGACAATTAATGAACTTAATGTTGATATGACCATATTTATAGATATCATATCGTGACAAGTTGACTAGTTGGTTGGGCAGGTACGAGAGCCATTAATAAGCATAAAGCCGTGGTGTATACTTTGTGGGCTACCATGCATATAAAATATTGTTTTTAAATTCCTATGCATCTCGCGCATTTAATGATTGATGGATGGGATGCATATACACAGCATACACAACATGGAACCATACAACATGCTTTTTAACTTTCTCGATAGGGACTAAGTTGCCATGCACCACATGTTTAGTTTAGTCGTCATATATCGACAATTTAAAAGTACAGGTCATCATTGACATCTACTTGATTCTTAAAACTATGACACTCGTCGACAAGTTGAAAATTTACCTTTAACTATATATGTGAGACATATGTATGTGTATGTATATGACATTTACCATGTAAGAGGCTCCAATGTCGTAAACTTCCACGTAACAGATTTCAGTGTCGTAAAATTCAACTCATCGAAAATTGTGTTTGCAAACACATGTGTATATCTGTGTAGTTGTAGGAAAAAAATTCCATAAATTTCAATTGTCAATCATGTCGAAGCAAAGCAAGCTACACATTGTGAGGTAGTGCATATATGTGCAGTTGCATGAAAGAATTTCCATAAATTTCAACTTTCGGTGGTGTCAAAGGAAAGCACGTTATGCAGATCACAATGTGAAACCCTAGTGTTGTATAAGAGTATTCAAGTTAAACTGCCTCATTTTTTCTAAAAACATTTTTTTGAAAATGTAAAAGTCTAGAATTCCTACTAAATTTTAGGATAATTTTTACTAATAAGAAAAACATGACAATTTTACCGAATAAGTTAAGGGACATTGTATAAATGTACCTTATTCCACGCCATGTTGATACCACATAATGACCACAAGGCCTCACACAATTAATGATTCATTTGTTCCCACGAGGCCTCACACAGTTAGTAATTCATTTGTTCTAGTGAGTCGCAACTTTAGTCCTCTTGACATTTTTCTACTCATTTACTTTGTTCATTGGTTAATATTGTTTAAAATATAAGTGCATAGAATGTCCACATGGTATCTACAATAATGATTGAGACTTGGGATAGATACCACTGAGAGGGGAGAAAAGATCAAGAATTATGCTCGGTGCCCGAGCAGTGATTCTTGAACGATGAATTCAATATGAATCTAAACTACATCTTTAAGCATTTTTCCTTTCCTCGAAGGTTGTAGCTATCTTGGCATCATTGCATGCGTCGTGATCGGTATCGGTGGATTGTTCATGTATAGTAATTGGATCTAGAAAGAATTGAGGCATAAAAAGAAGTTGGAACCTCTTATTTGGTTCTTTTCAAAATTCAAATTGTGTGCATGTTATTATATGTGTAAACTGCTTCTCACACTACATGCTACACCAACATTTCAAACTGAGCGAAATAGGTTAGGATTTAACACTTTAACAATGTAAAAAGTCAAAATTTTAGTTGTGGGTATAATGAATTATCCACCTATAAAGGTAATATATTAAACTTTATCGAAATCCAAATATACCCATAGTTGTGTGCAAATATACGATGAATTCATTGTTTTTTCATTTATTTTTTAAAGAGATTGCTTCATGTTAAGTAGAAGCTATGAATTTTACGGGCACAATTATTCCATACCTAATTGCTTTCATTTTTTTATTATATATGTATTGCATCAAAAATTGTTTTAAAGAAAAAAGAACCAACCTTCTATGAAAAAGTTATTTGAATGGTCTACAACATCAGAAGTTTCATCACTTAATAAAGAGGAACACAATTTTGATTTGAATGAAAACTTAGATATATTCTAGTATAATGAAAAATGTATTGAAGAATTTCAAGGTGAAGAGCCTAGCGTTGATCCAAGTGGATATTGGTGGCCACCCACCTATTCCAAATTCCACTTGGCTCATCTTGACAATTTTCAGTTCAACACGTTTCTCTATAAAGGTGGCATCTCTTTGTAATTATGGATTTTGCACTTCCAGGGTTGTCTTGAAGCCCTACACAGCATCCAAGTGGATATTGATGGCCGCCCACCTATTCCAACTGGCTTGTTTTGGCAGTTTTCATGTCAGTACATCTTTTTGTGCTTTCAGGGTCGTTTTGAGGCCCTAAACAACGTTTTTTGGGCTTGCCACAATTAAACTATTGACAAAGTCAAAGTTTGACAACATAACGTGTAGTTATCGAAAATACCTTTCCAACGAGCTATCACACACCTAAAACGGAGATCGTATGCAAAAGTTATGACCCCAGGAAGTTGATGTACTAACTTACCCCAATGGGGCCCACATGACTTTTGGCGCTTCATCTCCTAGGGTTAGGTTTTTGGATGTCTAGGGTTTTGGCATTCATGTTTATTGTAAAAATGCCTTCAGAGCCTCATTATACTCATCTTCTTGCGAATGAGTGTAGTTGTCACATCTCTTCTCAGAGATAAGTTGTCACCATTCTAGCGAGTTCATTCACTCTGTATTTTTACAATATATATACATTTCTTTCATTAATAGAAATCATGTATTGTTGTATTTCTTTGTTTCTCGAAATATATGTGTGTACTTCATTGTAATATCTCTGCTTTCATTTCGTTCCAAAAATAATCTGGATCAGTGGTATCGAAGCAGGCTTCTCTTGATCGTTTTTTCAGTGCATGTCCCCAACGAGGTTCGAGTATAGCAAGTTGGGTCTCGACCTTGTCTCTCTTGAGGACAATCGCTCTCGCACGCCCAAGAAACCCTCCATGGCGGAAGAAAAGAAAAACAACAGAGTAGAAGATTATATTAACCTGTTGCTTGAGCAAGCTCTCGCGTGACAGAGGGACGAAATGATGGAGAATTTTGCCCACATCCTTTAACGCATGTTGATAGCAATGGGTGCATCTTCATCAAGCGACCACGTTGGAAAAAACTCTCCCTTCAAGGTACAAGTTAATTTTGATATTCCCGTATTTGAAGGTCAGATAGATGCGAATGCCCTAGAAAAATGGTTAAATCTGCTATAAGGTTATTTCTCTGTTCACAATTTTTTCGATAGGGAAAAGATCACCTTCGCACTCCTCAAGGCTCTCCCCCATGTCAAACATTGGTAGGAAAAGTACTAGGAGCAAAGTTCCACAGGGGAATCTGGAATATATGGGGTCGAGCCCACTTGGGATTTTTTATGTTTGCAGTCAAGGAACAATATTACCTTGTTGATAACTATGAAGACCAATATATGAGATGGACCACACTGTGGCAAGAGAGGGGCCAAACAATGTCGGAGTTCACAAATAATTTCAATACCTTGTGCACCAAGATGGGTATCAAATAATCTGAGCAACATCTGGTTCTGAAATACCGTGGACCTCTGCATAGGTACATCCAAACTGAAATGGAATTCCTAAACATCTCATCACTGGGAGTTGCCTATCAATATGTTGTCAAAATCGAGCAGAAATTTAGGCACCAGAACGAATGGGAGTTCAAGTCTGCCAATCCGCAACAACCAAAGCATAATAAAGACGACCCTAACCAACAACCTCCTGAAAAACAGTCCAAGACACAAGAAAAGAAGGGTAAGGGAAAGAGGAAGAATTACATTGGGAAGTGGTGCAACTTCCACAAAAGCCCTTGGCACAACACTAATGAATGTCACTCAAAACAATCATTGGTGGTCGAGATCAAAGACAAGGAGTCGAACCCTAATTCAGAATCTGATCCAGAAAATAATGAAAAAGTGCAGATCATCGACGCAGACCCCACTGCTACCGTCGCGACCGCAACAATTCAACCAGAAGAACCAACAGATCCTGAAGAGGGGGAGCACCTCTTCCATTCACGGATGTGGGTGAAAGGGACCCTGTTGCATTTCATTGTTGATAATGGAAGCCAAAACAACCTCATCTCAACTGAGGTCGTCAAACAGTTGGGGTTGTCGACAACACCACACCCGCAGCCTTACAACATCGGGTGGCTTCGCCAGTGACGAGATCTTTGTGTCAACCAACAATGTCACATGTCCTATGGCATTCAATCCCTCAAAGATGAAGTAGTGTGTGATGTTGCCCCTCTTGATGTCTGTGATGTTGTTTTCGGCCAACCATATATGTGGAAATGTCATGATGTCTATGAGTCTCGACCCCGTAGTGTCATTGTTACTCTGGGGGGTAAGCTCTACAGGATACCAGAGGTAGTTTTGACTATTGTTCGACCAAAACAATGCCGCGAGGTAATCTCTCGTTGATCCGGATTATTTTCGACACAAAATGAGAGCGGAGATATAATAAAGAAATGTATAGAGATATCTCGGATATCCAATAATATAATAGAAATGTATCAGAGATGCAACCATAAACACAAAGATACAGTAATACACATTTTTTTATTAATGAGCGAAAATGTACAAAGACTATAAAAATACAGAGTGAAAGACTCGCTAGAATGGTGGCAGCTTATCTCTGAGAAGAGATGTGTCCGCTACTCGCATTCGCAAGAAGATGATTTTACAATGAGGCTCCAAAGGCATTTTTATCATAAATAAAATCCAAAACCCTAATCTCAGAAGATGAAAAGCCAACAGTTTTGTGGACCTCGTTTTGGGTAGTTTGGTGTATCAACTTCCCAGGGGCGTAACTTTGACATGCGATCTTCGTTTGGGGTACATGATAGCTCGTTGGAAAGGTATGGTCAAGGAGATTCATTTTGGGGGCTCAATTAGAGCCTTCAACTATCATTGAGAAGCTTGGTCCTAAAAAACCTTCATTTAGGTCCTCAAAATGGCCCTAAAAGTTAAAAACTGCTAAAAATAGTAAATTACCAAAATTGCCAGAAAACTGTTTCAAGCCAGTTGGAAAAGGTGGTTGGCCACCGATATCCATTTGGATCAATCCTCCCTCCTTAGGAAGCAATGGTCTCTATTGTGTTGAGTGACCGGGGGAGAGGGAAAAACATTTGTTGAATCTACATCTTGATGAGTTACTTGCCTTGTTGGAGAAGTTGCATTGCTTAGCTTGTTGAAGGTTGCCACAAACATGTGGCTGGAAGGGTTGGACCTTTTCAACCAGTCTATCTACATGAGATGCCTGTGTGCAAAATGAATCTTTACACTTTGTTGCAATCTTGTCGACCTGCTTCTGTTGGATAGAATGTGCTTGGACTGAGGTTGCAGTGGTGTTCTTTTGTTCAGGCTTTGAATAGACTGTGAAGAAGTTGAATTTTGTAGTATGAGATACTACCTTGCGACATTGTTTAAGTGGGACAATAGTCAAAATTACCTTTGGTATCCTGTAGAGATGACCCCCCAGAGTAACAATGACACTACGGAGTCGAGACTCATAAATAACATGGCGTTTCCACATATATGGTTGGCCCAAGAGAACATCACAGACATCCAGGGGGAAAACATCACATAATACCTTGTCCTTGAAGGGCTGGATGTCGTATGACAATCGACATTGTTGGTTGATGCGAAGATCTTGTCCCTTGCGAAGCCACCCGATGTTGTATGGTTGCAGGTGTGGTGTTGTCGACAATCCCAACTGTGTGACAACCTTTGTTGAGATGAGGTTCTTATGGCTTCTACTATCATCAATAAAATGCAATGGGATCCCCTTCACCCACATCTGTGAATGAAAAAGGCACTCCCCCTGTTCAAAATCAGTTGGTTCTTATGGTTGAATTGCTGCGGTCGCGACAATAGCAGTGGGGTTTACGTCAATGACGTGTCTTCTATCAGTATTTTTAGAATCAAATTCTGAATCAAGGTTTGGCTCCTTGTCTTTTATCTCGACCACCAGTGATTGTTTTGAGCGACATTTGTCGGTGTTGTGCCAGGGGATTTTGTGGAAATCACACCATTTTCCAGTGTCCTTCTTCGTCTTTCCGTGACCCTTCTTTTCATGTGGCTTGGACTGGTTTTTGGGATGTTGTTTGTTAGGGTCGTCTTTATAATACTTTGGTTGTTGCGGATTTGCAGACCCGAATTACCGTTTGTTCTGGTGCTTAAACTTTTGCTCAATTTTAACAACATATCGATAAGCAGAATTGAGTGATGATATGTAAAGAAAATCAATTTCAGTTTGGATGTATCTATGCAAAGCCCCATGGTATTTCAGAACCAAATGTCGTTTGGATTCTTTGATACTCAGCTTGGTGCGTAAGGTATGGAAGGTATTGGTGAACTCTGGAACTTCTAGGCCCCTTTCTTGCCGCAATGTGGTCCATCTCATGTACTGGTCCTCATAGTTTCCAACAGGGTAATATTGTTCCTTTACCGCATCCACAAAAAAATCCCAAGTGGGATCGACCCCATATATTCCAAAATCCTCCGTGGAACTTTTCTCCCGGTAATTTTCCCACCAATTTTTGACATGGGGGAGAGCCTTAAGGAGTGCGAAGGTGATCTTTTCCTTGTCGGAGAAATTATGAACATAGAAATAACCTTCTAGCATATTTAACCATTTTTCTAAGGCATCCACATCTATCTATCCTTCAAATATGGGAATATCAAAATTAACTTGTACCTTGAAAGGTGAGGCACTTCCAAAGTGGTCGCTTGATGAAGACACGCATGTTTTTATCGGTAGGCGTTGAAGGATGTGGGCAAAATTCTCCATCATTTTGTCCCTCTGTCGCGTGAGAGCTTGCTCAAGCAACATATTATTAGAATCATTTGCTATGTCGTTTTTCTTTTCTTCTGCCATGGAGGGTTTCTTGGATGTGCGAGAGTGATTGTCTTCAAGAGAGACAAGCTCGAGACCCAACTTGCTATACTCGGACCTCGTCGGGGACATGCACTAAAAAACGATCAAGAGCAACCTGCTCTGATACCACTGATCCGGATTATTTTCGGCACGAAATGAGAGTGGAGATATAATAAAGCAATGTACAAAGATATCTCAGATATCCAATAATATAACAGAAATGTATCAGAGATGCAACCATAAACACAGAGATATAGTAATACACAATTTTCTATTAATGAGCGAAAATGTACAAAGACTGTAAAAATACATAGTGAAAGACTCGCTAGAATGGTGGCAACTTATCTCTGAGAAGAGATGTGTCTGTTACTCGCATTCGAAAGAAGATGATTTAACAATGAGGCTCCAAAGGCCTTTTTATCATAAAGAAAATTCAAAACCCTAACCCCAGAAGATGAAAAGGCAATAGTTTTGTAGACCTCGTTTTGGGTGGTTTGGTGTATCAACTTCTAAGGGGCGCAACTTTGGCATACGATCTCCGTTTGGGGCGCACGATAGCTCGTTGGAAAGGTATCAATGGGAAGATTCATTTTTGGGGCTCAATCCCAAAAAACCTTCATTTAGGCCCTCAAAATGGCCCMGGCTAAAAATAGTAAATCACCAAAATTGCCAGAAAACTGTTTTGAGTGAGTTGGAAAAGGTGGGTGGCCACCGATATCCACCTGGATCACTCATACTGCTAAATTCATCCTCTTCACAATCTGTTCAAAGGATGAACATAAGGCCACTACAACCATTGCAGCCTTAGCACTTTCTATCCAGCAGAAGCAGATTGCAAAAGGGAAATAAGATATTGCTTCTTCACCTACGATGGTGCCTACACAATTCCCTGTAAAGCCAAGATACAATAGGTTGGTGGAACAAATTCAACCCCTCCAGCAACAGGTTCGTGACAACCTTCCATAGACCAAACAACGCAACTTCTCCAACAAGGCAAGCAACTCACCAAGGTTTAGATTCAGAAAATGATTTCCCCTCTTCCCAGGGCACTCAACACAATGGATACCATTACTTCCTAAGGGGGGAGAATTGATCTAAGTGGATATTGGTGGCCACCCACCTATTCCAAATTCCACTTGGCTCATCTTGACAGTTTTCAGTTCAACACGTTTCTCTGTAAAGGTGACATCTCTTTGTAATTATGGGTTCTGTACTTCCAGGGATGTCTTGAAGCTCTACACAGCATCCAGGTGGATATTGGTGGCCGCCCACCTATTCCAATTGTCTTATTTTGGCATTTTTCATGTCAATACATCTTTCTGTACTTTTGGGGCCGTTTTGAGGCCCTAAACGACGTTTTTTGGGCTTTCCACAATCAAACTATTGCCAAAGTCTAACTTTGATGACATAATGTGTAGTTCTCGAAAATACCTTTCCAACGAGCTATCACACGCCTAAAACGGAGATGGTATGCAAAAGTTACGACCCCGGGAAATTGATGTACTAACTTACCCCAACGGGGCCCACATGACTTTTGGCGCTTCATCTCCTAGGGTTAGGGTTTTGGATGTCTAGGGTTTTGAAATTCATGTTTATTTTAAAAAGGCCTTCAGAGCCTCATTGTACTCATCTTCTTGCGAATGAGCGTAGCCGTCACATCTCTTCTCAGAGATAAGCGGCCACCATTCTAGTGAGTTCATTCACTCTGTATTTTTATAGTCTTTATACATTTCTTTCATTAATAGAAATCGTGTATTGTTGTATTTCTTTGTTTCTAGCAATATTTGTGTGTATTTCATTGTAATATCTATGCTTTTATTTCGTTCCGAAAATAATCCGAATCAAGTGCTCAAAGGAAAAGAAAATTGAAAGTAAAACAAGAGTTTCGAGAGGAATGAAAAACTAAGTATAAGTGGCTCAGAAAGAGAAAACATGAAGGAAAAATTGTTAGATCCGAGATATGCAATAGCATATAATAAAAATCCAACCGGTCTAATCTCTTATGCATGCATCAATAAACACAAAAACAATCATGGAAACCTTGCATTGATAGTTCATCAGAGAGTCGCAAACAACTTGCAAAATAATATGTTCAAACTCTTGTAGAAAGTTTGAATGGGAGATTTCCCTTTCTTTCATTTTTCAACTCCGTAAGGTTGTTACCCCTTGTCATTATGTATAGATTGTTTGTGGCAGAGAAAAGAATTCAAAGTGTTGACTTGGAAATATTTTTCAACACCTACAACATAATGTCTATGAGAGGGAAGAAAACAAGACATTATTTGATTTTGAAGTTTGTCTAAAAGAGTTGCATGTGTTTGTTGATATTCTCATGTTAATTGTGAGGAGTCATCCATGAAATATGCTTAGAGGATTTTTTGTGCCACCGAGTTACATACAAGTTTTCCAGACATATCGAAGTTATAGTAAATAATACTTACTACACCTGCAAGTGTAGTAGCATGTGAGAGAGGATTCTCAAGACACAACATAACAAAGGATGTACAGAGACCAAAATTATTATTGGCTACATTAGATGCCTTCATGCAAGTGTCACTAACATGGCTTGATTCATCAACGGTGGAATGGAATAGGGTATATGAAATTTGGAAATATAATAAACAAAGAATAATCTTAAATATTTAAGGATTCTATTTTTTTTATTTATGTTTATAATGGTGTTGTATTCCATATGGTGCATGACACATCAAATATTTTATATAAACTTGTCCACTTTGATGATGTTATATTAAATGCAATTTCATAATAACTTTATGTTATGCACAAGCTACCTTTGTATTCACAACAAAAGTTGTTCTTGTGTCAACAACAAAAAGTTAACAAAAACACATATAATACATGATATTTAAATTATAGGCAAAAATAAATTTAAAACATCATGGGAAAGGGCATTTTTAAAAGAAACATGTCATAAAAAATTCACTTGATGGATAGAAATGTCTGTCAAATTTATACCTTGGTCACAAGGAGAAGAAAAGATACTTGACATCTCACGAAGCATTTCATCAAAGTTGGTAATTAGCAATTGCCCCTTATCATATAAATAACGCCATCAAAATAAGCCATGTCTTAAACTGCAATATGCAATAGTTTATTTCAAAATAGACAATGTGTGTGAAATTATCCCTCTAAACTTGTTCGAGAAATGTGAGGAGTACTCACTTTTTTTGTTATTCAGAGAATCTTAATATCATGTAAAGCATTATGGGATTCACCAACTTTGAATGGGGCACTAAATTAGTCATAATTGTATAGATTATGGTCCTCCTTGTTCCTAGAATTTTTAGAAAGACCGCTATAATATAAACAAGAGCTCTCAATTGTCGATAGATGTCATTGATATGATAATATGTTGTAAGCGGTTGGAATAGCATAGGAACACATCCAACTATAAGATAATCAAGAGTGGATGGATCTCTAAGTAGGGTTATCTATTATCCCATTTTTCTAGGGATAACTAAGGAGATGATGTCTTAAGGCCCTCAGGTTGTAGACATGGAGTACCGAGAGACAAACCAATATACAGAGCCTCACATCATACCACCCATCACCATGAGATCGATGGTTGCACCATTCACCAAACCACCTTGGCTCACAGAGGACAATAGGTCTTGCTCCATGAGGTAACGAGTCCAGCATTGTGGTAAGTGTCATTCTAATAAATGAAGCATTTGAATATGTTGCAAAAGGTTCTTCCTTGATTTTGAAAACGTTTGCTTGGAAATTATGCTCTTTTCCTTATTTCATCTTGGTGGTTGACATTGTGTCCTAGTAAGTGGTCACCCTCAAAGAAAGGGTTGTTATTGGGGGGTCACCTTGATGAGTCATCGTACCGCTCTTGCACATACCTGTCACTTTCCATGCTTCTTTCCCTTTGTTTCCTAATCTTTTGGGTTTTCGGGCCACATTGACCTAAGAAGGTCTTGTACCTCATTTCATGGGAAGAAAGGGTTGAAGGCCCATAGGCTTGTAGCTAGCAAAAGATAAAATACAATCACAAACCTTCCAGATGCTCGCCCAGGGATCCTGAGAATAATGAAATGTTTCTCACAAAAACTTAATGGAACCCATAAAATAAATAACTAATTAAACATACCAACCAAGGTAGAGCATGTGTGGTCAATGTTTTTCATGCTTAGGTATAATTCCCACTTTAGCTTTAACCAAGGAACACTCTAATAAATTCCCACTTTAGCTTCTAACAAAAAGAACTTGGAAAAAATCATGCATCGCGGACAAAGGGCAACACACCCTCTTAAAGGCACCCATAAATGAGATAATATGAGCCCTTGTATGTCAAGAAATCCCATGCCCAAAAGTATTATCCCCATCCACCTCATACTCTTCACATGACTTAGAGAGGGCCCACCTGGGAAACACTCCTTAACTTGGGGAATGATTCACCCAATAGGTCACCACACCATGACAACCCTCCCATCCCTAAATTTGGCAAGTTGCATAAGGTCTTTGAGCATGTGTTTATTTTGAGAGGGGGGACTTGATGCACGTGTTTGGGTGGTTCTTTTGTTATATACGGCTTATTTGGCATGATGATTGTGACTTGTGAGCCCTTCGAGAGTGAATTTGCTTGACTTTACAAGGCCTTCACAGGTGGAAGACTTTTCGTGAAGGCACAAGATCACTTGGACCTTCACTTGGGGCTTGAATCCCATAGGATGGATGTGGCGCCCCCTCTCCTTAGACATTTGGATGATAGACATTGCCTTTGGAGGCATGAGAGGAAACTTGAAGGAAGCAGAGCTATCCCCTTGTTGCCCAACGTTTGACCTTGGAGGCTCAAAAAGTCACCTTCAGGGCATAATGTCACACTTGGGGGCTAGGGTTTAGTGATGATTTGATGATAATTTGACATGTTCTGATTAAGATAGAGACTCTTTCCATGCATTGGACCACTAGGTGGCTAGGTCCATGGCCTTCAAAGTCCGAACGACTTCTTCTAGAGGCCAAAACATCGCACTTGGAGGCTAATTAGGACTTGACGTCGATCCTTTTAGGGAAATCTTTTGTAAATTTGAATTTTGATTTCTAATGGGGCAATTAGAGGAGGTTGGCCTCCCTAATTGTGGTTTATCCTAAAGTATGTGGACAGATTGTTTTTCTTAAACCTTGTATAAATAGAGGTCAAGACTTTTCATTTTCACATAACAATCTCACTTGAGAATTACATACTCTATGGCTGAAATTTTCACCCTTCTTAGGCAAATATCATATCTCTCTTTGATGCTAAAACTTGTCTTCTGGTGCTAAAGTGGTGCACTATCTCTTGGATGCTTGTCTCTTGCTATGTGATGGAATATTCTTGGTAGATAACGGTTTATCTTGCATATCTCTTAGAATTGGTAAGAAATATCTACATGTTGATAGTGTTTATTTCTTGTTTCATGGTTGTTCTTGTCTAAACCCTTGGAGGAGTATAAGGGCATACATCCTCCACCAAGATTCATCGTAATTTTTATTGGATAAGCTATTGCAAAAGGTTGCTAGGAGGAGTAAAAGGGCTTACACCCCCCTAGATTTACATTGTTGGATTTGCTTTCTCTAGGGAGTAAAAGGGATTACACCCCCAGAGAAGTAGTAGATCTAACCTTACACAAGAAGACTCCATAACCCATTGATAAGACACCAATCTAAATTCGCATTGGAGAAATAAAATCATTGCATTAGTATACGTGAAATTGAGAGATATTGTATTTGTTCAAGTTGGAATATTTTCTAAGTGTTATAAGCTTGATTATGCCCTAAGGGCATCTACTTTGGCCAAGGAATTCTCTTGATGCAATTAACTTAATGCTACAACCATTAGGGTTGCAACAAAACTCACTTTCTTTTATTTATTGCTTACTTTTCCACCACTAAAATTTTCTCGTGAACCTAGATTATTGTTCTACTGCTCATTGGCTATCTATTTAATGATTTACTTGCTAATTTATGTGGTTAGAATTTTATGTTGTAGTATTTGTTTGCTACATCAACTTGCCTGTAATAATAAATTGTTGATAACACCTAATAAACAACCCTAAACGCCATTAAAGTCTTTTTCTTTTCAGTGGAAGTTAAACTACACATTGGTAGCTTAGTTTCTAATATCTCTTACTTGACTTTTGGCAACATATTTTGCAGCCATTTGCTTATTTACTTTGTTGATATAAATCTGATATATTGCTGCAAATTTAGGACAACAAGATTTCCTTGCTTGTCCCCTTGATATAGGCTTGGTTTTATGATCATTTCTCTTGTTTTAGGTAGGTCTAGCATTGTCTTGCAGGTGTTAGAATATAAGTGGATGTGCTCGTTTTACCATTGACAATACCCTTGTCACCCAACTATAGGCTGAAGCCACCCTCCGAGCACCTTAACCTTGACAGAGAATCACTCCGGAAGCAAACCCTAGGCTAGATAGCCAAACAAAGGGTAGCGCACCTTTCCCCAAGGATAGCGCATCAACGAGAGTTGATCAGATAGTCCAAACCCTAGCCAAGAAATAGTCCAAGCGTAACTGCTCGCTGCAGCAGCTGCAACGACAACTCTCCTCCAAAACTGCGCA
>SNQJ01S0006030.1:112955-136239 GCA_010110895.2 Picea sitchensis
GAAGATAAAAGAGATAGAGAAAGTGAAAAAGTCATTAAAGATATGGTCAATACATAACCACCTTCATACCCCTACATTGAGAACATACCTGACATCAACTTTAGTGAAGGGAGCCTTGCACTCATGTGGGATAAGAGGAAGGGAAAGCACATGTATGATCAAAAGAGTGATGTCTTATGGCTTGGCCCTTACATCGTCAAGAAGAAGTCCAAGAAGGGAAGACACTACTTGTCTGCCATGGATGGGATAAAGATGCCATTACCAATCGATGGGTCTCTTCTCCGACCTCATGTTCAAGGAACTCGACTTCTTCAGGGCCCGAGGCCCAGGTAAGTAGGTAGAGCATTTTCTTTCTCTTGCACTTGCATTGGCTTGCTCATGATAGTTTAGTTATATTTACTCATATTTGAATGTCATATATGATTTTTCATTTTTCTCTACTTGCATTCTTCATATTTGATTTATATCATTTGTTTGCATCATATTACATGTTAATTTATAAATTTTGTAAAAATGCAGAATTTTCTTTTCTAAGATTAGTTGTCAATTTTGATTTTTTAGATTTTGATTATATGAACAAATAGTTAGTGAGCCACCCTGGGTTTCACAGTTTGTTGTTTCTGTGTGTGTAGACACAGGTCTTACCAAGATATGTTGTGGTTCTCATGCACTCTACGATGAGCACATGTCCCCAAGTAGGAGCCACATGTTATCCCCCATTTATAGGGATGACTACAGAGGTGATGTTTTGAGGCCCTCATCTTGCATACATGGAGTACAGATAGACCAACAAGAAGATCCCCACATCACACCACCCATCACCATGAGATCGATGGCTACAACATTCACCACACTAGATGGCTAAAAAAGGACAACATGTCTTGCTCCATGAGGTAACGATTCCAACATTGTGGTAAGTGGCATTCTAATAAATGAAGCATTTGAATATGTTGCAAAAGGTTCTTCCTTGATTTTGAAAATGTTTGCTCGGAAATTATGCTCTTTGGCTTATTTCACTTGGTGATTGACATTGTGTCCTAGTAAGTGGTCACCATCAAGGAAAGGGTTGATACTGAGGGGTCTCCTTGATGACTCGTCATACTGCTCCTATACATACTTGCCACTTTCCATGCCTCTTTCCCTTCATTTCCTAATCTTTTGGGTTTTCGGGCCACATTGACCCAAGAAGGGCTTGTAACTCATTTCATGGGAAGAAGGGGTTAAAGGCCTAGAGGCTTGTAGCCGAAAAAAGATAAAATCCAACCATAAACATTCCAGATACTCGCTCAGGGATCTAGAGAACAATGAAATGTTTCTCACAAAAAAAATAACGGGACTCGTAAAATAAATAACTAAATAAACATGCCAACCAAGATATAGCATGTGTGGGCAATGTTTTTCATGCCTAGGTAGAAGTCCCACACATCGTCTTCAACTTGGGAAAACATAGTGTAACTAGGGTAGATTTAGGTGGGAAATGTTTTTCATGCTTAGGTAGAAGTCCCACTTTAGCTTCGACCTGGGAACACTCTAATAAATTAAATGGTAAAAAGGGATTGGAAAAAATCATGTACCACGGACGAAGGGCAAAACACCCTCTACAAAGGCACCCATAAATGAGACAACATGATCCCTTGTATGCCAAGAAACCCCATGCCCAAAAGTATTACCCCCATCCACCTCATACTCTTCACATGACTTAGAGAGGGTCCACTTGGGAAACACTCCTTGACTTGGGGAATGATTCACCCAATAGGTCACCATGACAACCCTCCCATACCTAAATTTGGCAAGTTGCATAAGGTCTTTGAGCATTTGTTTATTTTGAGAGGGGGGACTTGATGCACATGTTTGGGTGTTTTTTTTGTTATATATGGATTATTCGACATGATGCTTGTGACTTGTGAGCCCTTATAGGGCGGATTTTCTTCTCTTTGCAAGGCCTTGACAAGTGGAAGACTTTTTGTGAAGGCACAAGGTCACTTGGACCTTCACTTGGGGCTTGAATCCCACTTGATGGATGTTGTGCCCCCTCTCCTTGGACAATTGGATGATAGATATTTCCTTGGGAGGCACGAGAGGACACCTGAAGGAAGCGAAGCTAGCCCCCAATTACCCAACTTTTGACCTTGGAGTCTCAAAACGTCACCTTTAGGGCATGACATCACACTTGGGGGCTAGGGTTTGGTGATGGTGATGATAATTATTTGGCATGTTCTGATGAAGAGAGAAACTCTTTCCATGGATTGGACCATTAGGTGGCTTGGTCCATGGCCTTTGGAGGCCCAACTACTTCTTCTAGAGGCCAAAACATCTCACTTGGAGGCTAATTAGGGCTCGACATCACCCCTTTTAGGGAAATATTTTTTAAACTTGAATTTTTATTTGTAAAGGGGCAATCAGAGGAGGTTGGCCTTCCTAATTGTGTGTGTGTGTTTTTTTTTCTTTTTTTCTGAAGGAAAAAAGCGTAACTTTTATTAAAAAAAAATAAAAATTACATTCTGAATAATGCGTGTAGAGAGTCATGCATTTAGTATAAAAAACCTTTCAATCCCAAGAGGAAGAAAGGCACAATTAAGGCAAGAAAACCTTTCTAATCCCAGAGGAAGCAGTATGAAAAAAAATGGCCTCATAAGTGACCCTATACAAAAGTAGTTCACAAGAAAAATAGCCACCTGCTCACCAAGAAGAGAGATCACAGAGGCGTATCGGTGAGACTGGATGCATCTAGGGATGAAGCGAAAATAAACCCTTCAATATCTGGATCTGGAGGGACAACAAAACAAAATGATTTGCAACCACAGAAGAGAAATCTAGAAACCACACGCCCTAAACAGACCTCAAAGTGTTGACTGAGGCTTAAAAAATCAACACTGCATGCCCGCCTGAAAAGAAAGGACCTCAAAGCTCTGACTCAAACACTGGCAAAGAAGGAGAAACCCCATCATCCACTCCACAAAAAACCATATCTAGAGGGGAGCGCAAGGACTCCCAACCACCAACACCGAGAAAACCCCGACAATGCATCAAGCCCTGAACGAACCAGCAAGGTTGGATTTGCAAGATCCAACCCCTAAGAAAATATTTTGAAAAACCTCTAGGCGCACTAAAGGTTGAAGCAACTATAGGCCAGAACCCCGTAGACGACGGAACATGCAACAATAAACCATATCTGAAGCTAGAAACCAGAGAAAAACCTCAATGCATAAGATGACGCACCCAGAGGTAGAGCAGGAGACAACAAATTCGAACAAAGGACGCTCTGCCATCCAACATCTCACTGAGCATGGAAAATAAAATCCAAACCGTCCAAAGGAAAACATGACCACAAACCAGGCAAGAAGGAGGAGGAAAAAAACCACATCAAAGGAGAGAGACCCGCACAACGAGACCAAGCTTCACCATGACACAAGCTCCAGATATGAAATCGGGAAGAGGGCACGAAATACCTCAACCACCCAGAAGATATGAGCCACGAAGACTCATCAGGCACGCCAGAAAAAATCCAGGAAAAAACCAAGGCTCTGCGGCTAGGGTTTGCCCAGCCGCAGAGCCCTCCCTAATTGTGGTTTACCCTAAAGTATGTGGAAAAATTGGTTTTCTTAGACCTTATATAAATAGAGATCAAGACTTTTCATTTCTACATAACAATCTCACTTGAGAATTACATACTCTATGGCTGAAATTTTTTCCCCTCTTGGGCAAATCGCATATCTCTCTTTTTCATGCTATTTGGATGCTAAAACTTGTCTTGTGGAGCTAAAGTGGTGTTTTATCTTTTGGATGCTTGTCTCTTGCTACGTGATGGAATATTCTTGGTAGATAAGGGTTTATCTTGCATGTCTCTTGGAATTGGTAAGGAATTTATGGATGTTATTGGTGTTTCTTTCTTGTTTTATGGATGTTCTTGTCTAAACCCTTAGAGGAGTATAAGGGCTTACACCCTCCACCAAGATTCATCATAATTGCTATTGGATAAGCTATTGCAAAAGGTTGTTAGGAGGAGTAAAATGGATTACACCCTCCTAGATTTACCTTTTGGATTTGCTTGATCTAGGTAGTAAAAGGGCTTACACTCCTAGAGTAGTAGTAGATCTAACCTTACACAGGAAGACTCCATATCCCATTGATAAGTTACTAATCTAAATTTGCATTTGAGAAATAAAATCATTGCATTGGTATACGTGAAATTGAGAGATATTGTATTTGTTCAAGTTGGAATATTTTCTAAGTGTTATAAGTTTGCTTATGCCTTAAGGGCATCTACTTTGGCCAAGGAATTATCTTGTTGCAATTAACTTAATTCTACAGCCATTAGGGCTGCAACAAAATTCACTTCCTTTTATTTATTGCTTACTTTTCCACCATTGAAATTTACTTGTGAACCTAGATTACTATTCTATTGCTCATTGGATATCTAATTGACGGTTTACTTGTTGATTAATGTGGTTGGAATTTGATGTTGTAGCATTTGTTTGCTACAACCACTTGGTTGTAATAATAATTTGTTGATAACACCTAATAAACAACCCTAAATGCCATTAAAATCTTGCTCTTTTCAGTGGTAGTTAAACTAGACATTGCTAGCTTAGTTTCTAATATCTTTTACTTGACTTTTGGCAACATATTTTGTAGGCATTTGCTTATTTACTTTGCTGATATAAATCTGATATACTGCTGCAAATTTAGGAAAAAATCCTTTCCTTTCTTGTCCCCTTGATATAGGCTTGGTTTTATGATCATTTGTCTTGTTTCAGGCAAGTCTAAGATTGTCTTGCAGGTACACAACACTTTGGCAACTCCCTTCACCAACAAGACTCTTTTGCAAGCCTCTTTACACTTCCAAATCTGACCTATAGGGGTTTCACCTACCATCTCTTCACTTTCCATCCAAATCCCCCTAGGGTCACTGGGATTCCCCCCTTGTGGTGACTATTCATCACTAAAGCGAGGGGAGTATCTATCTAAGTTGATAGTGGGTAGCTACTCCCGTAGTTGTCACACTCTTGTGGTTTGGGTTGGGATTTTCCCAACCTACAATCTGTGTGATAACACTATCAAAAGGGCCAAAGGTATTATTCGAATGCTATGAAGGATTTAACTATATCTTGGGGATGGAATTGCAATTCAAAAATAACATTACAAGTCTTTGGCCCATTTGAACAATCTTTGAGGAGAATAGTAAAAATGATACCAAATCCATCTAACTTCAAGGAGGATAGTGAAAACGATAGCAAAGACATCGATCTTTTAGGAGGATTGGTCTCGGTGCACCCATAAATCTTATATGGGGTGTCAGGGTTGTCATTGTCATTGTTAAATATATACATCAAAACGAGGGTGGAAAGCGTGGGGTATGGATTTGTTCATATCCCATGGATGGAATTTAATAAAAATCTTGGTAACAAAATCCATTTAAAGTCAGCATGATACTTTGTCACGAGTTGACTGCATTGTGATAGTCGTTAAGATCTTTATCATGTTTACAACCTAAGGACTATTAACTAGCTATATAATTTGGAACTCTATAACAATACTACAATATCCAAATCATATATCCATTTAAAAAAAAACTAGAATCAAATGAATCTGCATAAATATACAAATATAGAAGTAAAACAAGCCATTGTCATTGTTAAGGATATGAAAGGGGGTGAAATCCTTTAGGGACATTCTCTCTTATGTATATTATTTATTAATTAAACAAATTCAAATAGTGTCATAAACATGTTTTTGTTAAGTGTATTAGTGGCCACATTCACCCAACACAATCACATAGAGTACTCTTAATGATAACATGTCAATTGATTAATGTCAATCTCGTAACCAAATAACACATCAAGATGAATTTTGAGTGTTTTCAACTTAATTCCTCCTCCTCCTTATTCTCCCTTTTTGAACAAGTAGATGGCATCATTCTCACTGAGAAATTCAAGTAGGTGCTCTTCTCATCTCCATTTCTTACAAGTCTTGTGTATTTTCTTAGGCCAAGACACAATCTCATCGAACAACAATAACTCGTTGGGTACCAAAAATAGGAGAGGTGGTTGATGGGATTCACAATAGTGGAACGAAGCACCATGACACCATTGACAAGGGAATTTTCCCTTGTAGAAATTGTAGATGCATCATCAACACGATACAAACTAGGAGTCAAGATGTTTAGATCGTCACTCTACTCTTGTAGTGATGCTAAAGTATATTGTCTTCTAGGTAATGAAAACCTCTTTAAATTCAAGGTTTCTAGTGCCAATGCCATTGCCATTGGTAATGTCAAAGTGCTTGGCAATGTAGACATCTCAAGGGGGAGGAATCAACAAGCGACGATGTTCTTGGGACTCACCCCTAAGTCCACCATTCTACTTTGGCTATTACTCTAGTTGTTCAATGAGGTTTTTCATGAAGGTGGTGTTATTGTCACTAAAATATTTAAATGACATAGATCTAAGCCACACCACCCTCATGGTCGTTATTGGACTTCAGTTTCCCTTGAGAACTTTACGAGATGGACGATGGGAGAATCAACTATACGACACTGATGACGTTGTTGATGTTTTGGTAGTTGTGGAAGGTATTAACCTCCATGTGTAACCTTTGACTTAGAATAGAATATTTCAAAAGCAAGTGAACCATTAAACATATGTTAGAAAACCCTAGGAGAGAAGTCGACCTCAAGAGAATTAATATTATAGTTATATACACATATAGAAGGAGAAGTTGGCCTCAGTCAACTGGACAGTTTGGTATAAATAGGCAGTTGCCTTGTTCATTTGTACATTCTCACTCAACAAGTGTGCAAGTCTAGAGGACTACAGTTGCAGCTAGAGGAGCGCAATTCTAGGAGCAACAAATACAGTTGGAAGGGGCGCAGGTATGGAGGAATAGTGTAGTAGTCGTGGGTATTTCTTGGAGGAAAGGTACACTCTTCTTGTATGGTTATTGTGTTGTTGTTGCAACAGTTGTGGCTAGGGATTATTTGTTGGTTCTGGAGTAGGCTTTCCAAAATTATTCTAAGTAAAGGTTAATGTGCTCGGGGGTGGCATATGCGAATGCCTATGGTTGGGTGACAATGATATGACATTGTCTATGGTTAAATGAGCATACCAAAATTTAACATGGTTTCAAAGTTGGTTTCCTTTGTAACAGTCTAACCGCTCGAAGGAAGATCCTCATTTCCCCCCATTGTCAATCTCATTGAGCACTTACTAAACCCACTATGAAGGTCGCCTAAGTAGGGCACATCTTTCCATCATATTAGATCTCCAAACTTCTGAAATTAAAAATTAGGGTTTCCTCATAAAACCCTAGGTCTACAATACTAGTTGCAGTACCGGTTGCAGTTGCAGTACCGGTTGTAGTTGCAGTGCCAGTTGATTCGTGCCAATTGCTTTGTGTCAGTTGTAGTACCAATTGCAACACCAATTGTAGTGCCAGTTGCAGCACCAGTTACAATGCCAGTTGTTGCACTAGTTGCAGTATTGGTTGCAGCTTCTCTGGACTGGTGAAGTTTATGTGAAATCTTGGGCCTACTTTTTGGTTGTCCTAGTGCGCTTGACCCTAGCTCATCTCCAACTACCTTCAGATTGCAAGTTGGAGCACCTTGAAATTTTTGGGTTTGTCATTGCTTGTCACTGTTGTTGGAGGTGTGTACTTGTATATGTTTAAACTGTATCACTATTTTGAGGGTGTTTGTAGGAGAAGGGATATTTTTTCCAAGCAACAATAGTAGATCCAGAGAGATCTCAGATCCAACACATTCATAGGAACAACGCACTCTAGGTTTGGTTGTTTTGATATGCCTCTAGTTGTTATGGCATTATTGTGATCTTATGAACATCTAGTTGTATTTTGATCTATTGAAATTATGATTATCATACTAACCTTTGGTAAAAATTAAAGTTATAAGCTAACTGTAGTCAAAGTATTAGATCGATTAAGGTTGAGATTTTCAAGTTTACTTACATTATATTCCCTAACTCATATTTTTGTCAAGAAATCATATTGTCTTAGTAGAGGGGACATGTTGGAGAGAATACATGTCATCTTGAGTGAAGGAGACTCGGAAGAAACACAACAACACTCATTCTTGAAGATAAGACTCTAGGTCCTAGGTTTGATTGATTAAATTGATAAGTTTCAAATTTGCACATATCAAGGTTGATAATTTCTACATTACAAGTAAACACTATAGCTGTGACAAAAATCCTTGAAAGGTTCTATTACTGCTGGATACAATGAATACTTGCTAGCATGTGAGTACTATTGATAAATGATTATTGTACTTGTTTTCAAGATCAACTAACATCTCCTCTAGGAAATACTTCTTGTTTTGCTTTCAAGCAGGTCACCTTGGTAATGATATGATGATTACCATGAAATTGTCTTTTATTCTTGTTAACATAGACAAGTTCTTATGAAAATGCTATAATATTGGAAATACTTTTTCTCTTGTTGCTCTTGTCTTGGGTAGGTTATCTTGTAAATTCCATGGAGGTTACCATAGAAATATTATTGTTCCTGTTTTCTTGTTCTGGGCAGGTTACCATGGCAGAATGACTGGTCACTAGAAAAGTGTTGTTCCTATTTCTTATTATTACATGTTTTGTGGCTCTTGTTCCGGGAAGGCCACAAGTGATAGCTCAGAGAAGGAGCTACTGTGACGATTGTTCTTGTTACTATTATTAATATTATTATTATAAGAGTATTATTCTTGTCTATTGTTTTCCCTTGTTGTTGGTCTTGTTCCGGGCAGGTCACAGGTGATAACTCTGAGGAAATCTATAGTGACGATTGTAGGAGGCAACATATTAGATAATCTCTAGTATGAGACATGGAGCAGACTATCCATATAAGAAGTTGTATACATGATCGTATACATCCATGTACCGAAGAAAAAGAGGATGAAATTAAAACAATGTGGCAAGAAGGATGTTTTTGCGAGATACATAGTATCTCACATGGAATTTGATTGTAAGGAGAAAAAGGCTCCAAAGATGACCAAACAAATCCCTCTAGTTCAGTTGATCACTCTTCAGATCATCATGAAGAGTCAGTAGAGCCAGAAGGGCCTACCCAGAATCATTGTAGTAACCAAGAAGAGACCAGCATGGTCTCATGACACTTTGCAGGATGCAAAGATATATAGCATTGATGAGCCATATCACGAGGAGAAGATGGCTCCACCAGTGGTGAGGCAGGGGACCCCACCAAGTACCAGCTTAGAAGGAGCTAGAGTTTATAGGGAGTCAACCCTCATGATCTAGTAGGAGGAGCATCCTCCCCAGGACCATTCATATGAGACTTTAGAGGAAATCATCACATACAAAGGGAGAAGATGGCTTCATATATTATATAGAATCAAAGGGAGTCAAGCTTCAGAGGGAGCATGGAGATTTAGAGTGAGTCTGCTTTTAGATAGAGTCAATGGATTTGAGACTTTCGTTCATAAAGTATTCCTCCTCATATTCAGATGGAAGAGAGAGACATCTTCCAGGACTAACAGACAAATGCCATAGGTTGAGGAGGCTAGATCGTAGCTTCAAGAACTGCTAGAAGATGTGAGATATCCTGGGAGGATTCCCTTGTTTTAGTAGAATTTGATACAACGATAGAGGAGGAATCCAGTTAGAAGGATTGGTATATGTATTTTTGCCTTAAGTCCAAAAGGGAAGTCAGTGGTGACTTCCAAATTGATCTAACATGTTGATGATGGCAACACCGAGATGTACAGAACCTGATTTGTGGCCATAAGATTCTCCTAGCAAGAGGGAGAATATTATGATGAGACACTTTCTACAGTAATCAGAAGAAGTCTACATAGATACATGAGAAGGAGTCTCATGTATGTAGATTGAAGAAAGCTTTGTATGGGCCTAAGCAGGCACCCAGGGAATGATATGCTAGATCAAATAGTTTTCTGATGAGCTTAGGCTTGACCAAGAGTAGAGCAGATTCCAACCTTTACTGCAAGGTTGTGGATGTTGGACTAGTGATATTACTGTTATCTGACGATGCCCCGTTTCTAACATGAGACAAAAATCTCATCACTGAGAGTAAGAGGAAGCTTGCTACAAAGTTTGAGATGAAAGACCTGGGTATGATGCATTATTTCTTGGATCTACAAGTGTGGCAGAAACCAAATGAGATTTTCAAATTCCAGGGAAAATATGTTGTAGAGATTCTGAAGAGATTCATAATGATGGATTGTAAAGCCATGCCGACACCAATGGTAAAAAATATGAATTTATTGAGTGAAACATATTCAGAGACAGTGGATGCCACCATGTATAGACAGATGATTGGTTCATTGATGTACTTAATGAACACAAGGCCAGATATATGTTTTGTAGTGAACACATTGAGTCAACATATGGTTGTGTCGAGATGTGTTTGCTTGATTGCAAAAAAACATGTGATGAGGTACCTTAAGGGTACAATTGACTATGGACTCAGATATGTATCAGATCATGAGATAACCCTACAAGGTTGTACTGATTCAGATTGGGTCGATAGTGTTGCAGACCAGAAGAGTACATCTGGATGTTGCTTCAGTTTGGGAGCAGTTATGATCTCATGGTTTAGCAGGAAGAAGATGAGTATGGTGCTCAGTATGGCTGAGCCAAAGTATATAGCAGCATGTTCAGCTAACAGTTAAGCATCGTGGCCTCAAAAGCTACTTTCATGATTGTTTGATCTCGAGTTAGAGGTGACTTGTATATGGTGTGACAACCAGAGTTATGTGGAGTTGATAGAGAACTCAATGTTTTCCAAGCATATCGAGATCAGGTACCATTATATCATAGATATGGTGCACAAGGGAGCGATGAAGCTCCAGTATGTCACTACAGATGAGCAGATAGCAGATGTGTTGACAAATCCTCTTTCAAGGGTGAAGTTTGAGTACTTTAGTGACAAGATTGGAGTGGTTCAAAAGGACTTCCCTAGGTAGCGAGAAGTTTTGTGTACCCCACGCAGTAGGAAGTGTTGTGTTCCCCAAGTAGCGAGAAGTGTTGCGGAAGTGTGATGGATTACAGATGTAACTCCAGGTAGTAGTGGGACATAAATTGGACAACATGTGGTTCATGATCGGGCACTGACTATGGCATCAATTAGGGTGATGTGTATTGCTACCCTAGTGAAAAGTTTCGGTACACAAAGGGAAACTCTAGTGAAAAAGTCTGGTAAACAAAGGGCTAGTCCAGTGAAAAAGTCTAGTACGCTGAGTTACTGCTACTCTAGTGAAAACTTCTGGTACGCAGAGGGCTACTCTAGTGAAAACTTCTGGTATGCAGAGGGCTACTCCAGTGAAAAATTATGTTACGCTGAGTTACTCCTACTCCAGTGAAAAAGTATGGTACGTCGAGATATTTCTACTCTAGTGAAAAAGTCTGGTATGCAAGTTACTGATTGTGGCACCAATCAGCATGACCTCACTCAAGGTCAGTAGATGCCATGCCTTCAGGGTTGGTTAGTTACCCGACTTTTTAAGCTTGTGGATCAACCTATGTGGTTGGAGGTGTTTCTTAGCCTTGGGCTAGATGGGTAGTGTGTGTGCGCTACAACGCCTAATCCTTGTGATTAGATGCTTGGTCATTGTGGACCAGTTTCTTGGTGTGCCAACCAGAGGTCACTATTTCCTTGTGGACTAGATGTCATATTCTGTGTGAACTGACGAGTTACTAGTTCCTTGTGAACTAGATGTCAGATTATGTATGAGTTGACGAGTTACTAGTTCTTTATGAACTAGATGTCAGATTTTGTGTGAGATGACGAGTTACTTGTTCTTTATGAACTAGATGCCAGATTCTGGATGAGATGGCCAGTTGCAGTTTCCCAAATTCCACTTGGATTGGGTAGTAGTGCAATTCTGTGTAAATTGGCTCAATTGCATATTCCAGAGCCTATGCGACTATGATGGCGATACTTGTGAAATGATCTGTTTGATCATGAGAAATCATGTGTGGCTATGCTACTTGTTACATGATCTGTTTGATCATGAGATGGACATGTGGCCATATTACTTGAGACATGATCTATTTGATCATGAGATAACCTGTGTGGCTATGGTGATTCTACCTGTAGACTGGTATGCAATACCATGTGAATCTTGCCCATGCCATGTGAGATGGATGGATGTGTTCGAGACCACTGCATGAAGAACATATTAGTTAATACCTCCCTATCTAAGAGGGAGTGTTGATGTTTTGGTAGTTTCAAGAGGTATTACCCTCCATGTGTAACCTTTGACTTAAAATAGAATATTTCGGAAACAAGTGAACCATTAAACAAATGTTAGAAAACCCTAGGAGAGAAGTCGACATCAAGAGAATTAATATTAAAGTAATAGACACATCCAGAAGGAGAAGTAGGCCCCAGTCAACTGGACAGTTTGGTATAGATAGGCAGTTTCCTAGTTCATTTGAACACTCTCACTTAGCAAGTGCATAAGTATAGTGGATTGCAGTTGTAGCTAGAGGAGCGCAGTTCTAGGAGCAGTAGCTACAGCTAGAAGGGGCACAAGTATGGAGGAGTAGTGTAGTAGTTGTGAGTATTTCTCTTGTGCACTTCTCTTAGAGGAAAGGTACGCTCTTCTTGTATGGTTATTGTGTTGTTGTTGCAATATTTGTGGCTAGCGCTTATCTGTTGGTTATGGAGTAGGCTTTCCATAATTATTTTAAGTAAAGGTTAGTGTGCTCAGGGGTGGCATATGTGAATGCATATGGTTGGGTGAAAATGACGTGACATTGTTTATGGTTAAACAAACATGGGGTGGCATATGTGAATGCATATGGTTGGGTGACAATGACGTGACATTGTCTATGGTTAAACAAACATATTAAAATTTTAACAGAGGCTTGGAGTGAAAGAACAGTGCGGGACATAGTAGATATGGAAGGAAGTAATCACTCACAAATGAACAACCACATGCTATTTGGATGAACAAATATGATTGCATAGTTGGATGACCATGGATCAAATGAATATGAGTGATTGACATGAGAAGAGACATGGAATGACCTTAATGAACCAACCATCGTCCAATGAATTTGGATAACATGGAGGCTTCTCCACGTCCCATCCATACATATGCAATCGAACAAAATTCTAACAAAGTTAAATACATAAATTACCCAATTAAATGACCATTGATTTGTAACAAAGGAAACCCTAATGAAATTTAAACAACTCACAAAAGAGGTGAGGAACTTACATGGAACCAACATAGCTATAATTCGATGACTTCAGAATGTAGGCACACTTGATCTTCAATCTAACCAACAACAACAGTAAGTGGGGGACGATTCTCCACCCAACCGTAGATCTTGCTACTTAAATCTTCAGTAGCAAGTCACCCTCGAGCCCTTAATCTACTACTTTGTTGGCAATTCCTTAGCCTTGTCCTCTCCATAGACCATCCAAAGAGAGATCCATTTTCTCCTTCTTTTCTCTCTTTATATAGAGTCCATCCGTGGTAAAGAACCCAATCCATAGGGTCCATTATTTAATTATTTATTATATTTTAGGTTTTCTCCATCAATTACCGTTACTTATTTTACCATTTTCTTTAATTACCCAAATATCCACAATAAATACTTATTATGACCCCCTTTAGGATAATTATTATATACTTCTTTATTATTATTTATTCATATAAGTATTTATTATGATTGTTTTAGGAGAATTATTATATTTATGTTATTATTGTTATTTTTATATAAATAATGATAATATGGGGCATGACATACACCCCTCCTTCAACAAACTTCGTCCCGAAGTTAGTTTTGATTATGTTTCTTATAGRATTTTAATTAATTCATTGTACCTTCCACAACACCCTCCGCAGGATTAGTATAAAGCCACCCAAGTGATTATAGCAGGCATCGAAAGTGCACATCACAACACCRGGGAAGTGTGAGTACTCTCTARCTGTACTTCCCAACTTCCARAACCAAGATTAAAGCCTATCGATCAAGGCTCAAGACCTCATTTGCCCAAGCAGGAAGCTGKATCGGTACTCATGTACACCCAACATCTCAAAAGGTCGACCTAAACTTCCTTGATAACAACCAGGTACAACCCCAGGCATCGAAGTCCAATCCCACWACACCATCGACGAGCAACGCTCCAACCATTTTTYGAGACTTCAACATCACAACTCCAATAAAAGACATAAGCATTATTGGCACGAGTAGTATGTTGAGTTGTCCCCATCCCATAAGATGTTACTTTGTAATATTCTCCTTCGTGGTTATGGGCTCCCACGTGATCATATAATAAATCGGTTCTCTAGGCCCATTGGTGGATAACCTTACAATCACCACCTCACAAGATGCAATCAATGCATTAGTCATAATATCAACATCAAGAAAGAATCCACAACTAACTCTCGCATGTCATCATGAGAATAGAACATCATTGTCATCACCACATGCTCTCGCATGTCATCATGAAACATCTTAACATAAATATTTACATGGAATTACATGATGTAATCACATGAGGAGATACTATCGTAAGAATACAACACATCTTATCCTTTCATTAACATAGTTAAATGGAACCACATAACATCATATGTAAATATCATAGGCTCTTAAGATATCACAACATCATGAACACATAAAGTAATAATACATCATGGACATCCTTAGCATGATTCATTAACAAAATCAAGCCCCTAGCTTGCAATGTCAGGAATACTGTGATAAGAAATCTAACCTCAACATATATTTATCAAATATATAACATTGTATCAACATAATAGATGGAACCACATGTTATCAGAACATCATAGCATAACATCATGGAAACGATAATCATCTCAACACATGTCACATTCAGGGTAAATAAATGTCAAGAGCACCCTTATCATGATTTATTAACACAATCTAATTTAATAACCTGCATAATACATAGTGAATACTAGATTTTATCTCTAAAGCATGAATTATCATCAAAACATCCATCTAGCCCATGGATCTTTGGATCATCAATACTATGAGTGTTATGTTCTGATCAAGATACTGATTGTTTTTGAACAATCATTTCCCCTTCTTTCAGCAAGAGGTTGAAAATTTACGAGATTTGTATAGTCACCTTATCACTATGCTATTTTTTTCCGCATATTGAATATACTAGCAACCTTCAGGTAAGCTCCCATCATTTGGAGTCAAATTCTCTAGGTATGTATTCTTTCCCCATAATGAAAATTAGTGAATTTCAATACCTAGTTATTACATGCCTTACTAGAATGCCTTTAATAATTGATATTTAAATTCTCAATTTGTATCATTACCTAAGTTTCTTATGTCACCTTACCGTACCACTCGTGACTCTTGAATACACTTACTAGAAAATCCTGTACCCAAAAGGATGCCATTCCATTCCAACATTAGAGATTCCAACTACTAAAGTAAAGCCAGATCCTCTTACCAGTATATTTTTATGCATTTAAGGGTCTAATATTAAGAAAATGTAACACATCTATCACTATGAGGTTATGTGTTTGTATGCTTGAATGGAAAAACAAAGACATGTAATTATGAGCACACAATTCTTTTGTAAATGTAACGATACTTTGCTTCAAATAGTCCATGTGAATAAAAGTCTTCTTTTGACTTGCGACACTTTTATCATGCCTTAGCAAAGCCACAACTTGTTATCTTGATCTTTAAGGAAAATAAAATATTGTGGCAATTAATAGGGATAGGCAACTTTGGATTGCAAATTGAGCATCTTAGATTTGAAAAGCATCCATCACAAAAACAATGAGAGGACAAAATGGTTCAAGTCACTTGCAAGCTGCATACTTTGTATTTGACACCCTTAATAACCTCATCCTTGTCAATCAAGAAAGTTTAGTTCCTAGTTCCAATGATGACATATTCTCTTCCCCTTCTTCAATAGGTGACATCCTCAGAGCAACATCAAGAAGACAATATTTCACTGATATCCTTGATGAACTCATCATTTACCTTGCATAACCTTGACTATTCATACTTCAAACAATCACTCTTCATAAGATTGTAGGGGAATGGTAATATACCCTTGGTTTCCCTGTGAAATACAAAACATGTACAGGGATTACCACTACCATGACAATACATGTGAAAATGACATAAGCCCATGAATAACATAAAAGAGGACTCCATGAAAGGTAGCCACTTATAGCGTTATCTTCCCAACTCTAAGCTTTTATCCAAAGAGATTGGCATGATACTTACGATTTTATGTAATGGATTAATATTTCATGCCTTTCACTCCTTCTTGATATATGATTTTAAAATGTTGGTCATTTATAAAATCTTGGTTGGCATACCGATGTCATCATTTGTAGGTTTTACACTTATTCTTACACCAATAGCTAAACAAATCGACGTATGATGGAAATACATTAAAATACTTCCAAACCTAATCATTTCTTGTTGCATACTAGAAGTTTGAAATCTAAGATGATCATGATAAATCTATCATTGTATATGCTCCCATGTTGTTCATGACTTGGATATTTATTTATGGATCAAGGTTTTAATGTCAACTGTTGCATTTGTAAAGTGTGAACTGACATACCAAAAGAAACAAGAGATTCTCAAAGAAATTCAAATCTAGTGACAATGTGTTCATTTTTGAAAATTTCGAACATGAAGAAACATGATTCTAGATCATCGGATGTAAAGAAAACTGCTAAAAATATTTCAATGAAAAGTTCAACCTTGGGTAATATATCATGCACCCAAACCACACCACAAGGTAATACATCCTCATAAATGGGCTATGTAATGGAATCAATGATGTGCTAAATTTCATTAGTTTCCTTAAGTCTAGGGTGTTCACTCTTCTAATTAACAAATGCCTTCCCATGTCAAACACCCTCCTTGAAATTTGTCTTTAGTGGGAAATCCACCCCTTTATGCAGAAATTTAACCTTTACCGAGATTTGTTTAATTTTTAATGAACATGGTGGGGTTTCCTAAGTGGAATGATCCACTTTATGGATGCACACACCCTCTGAAGAAATAAATTAAAATCCAGGGCACTCCTCTTTCTTGATAATTCCTTGATCATGATAAAAGAAAACAACCTTATGAAAATAAGTGAGTGCATTGAGAGAAAGTTTTATGGTTAAACTTTGAAGGCATGCAATGGTTTATATATTGATTCTAATGTAGGTCATTCCACTACAAACAAACTATTGGACAACTGAGAGGGGGGGTGAATCAATTGTTACCATGCTTAAACAATTATGCCCATTTCAAACTCTTTACAGAACACTCAATGACGATCATAATAATGCAGGGAAGTAATCAATAGAATATTCAACATCAATCACACACATGAAATATACAAAGACAGATATTTCCTGAGGAAACCCATAAAGGGAAAAACCTCTTCTTCTTGATATGATAAGTAATATTTATTTTCTGTACATTATCATTCTTATGAGAACCAACTCCTTTTGAGGCTACCACCTCTGTTTTACAAGCAACAACTTGCTAAGAGCACCAACTCTCTGGTTTCTCTAGCACCCACTAGAAGGAAGCACCAACTCCCTGAGTGTTCCAACATCAACTGGATGGAAGCACCAACTTCCTGAGTGTTCCAGCACCAACTGGATGGAAGCACCAACTTCCAGTTACACAGGCACCAACCTGTATAACAGAGAACAATAGTTCTCCCTTGCACCACCCTACCACCCTGGTTTTTCTGGCTGCAACCAGATGGAAGCTACAACTCCTTGTGTTCAAGCACCCACTTGAAACTCTGAGGACAACAATCCTCCCTAGCACCACCCTACCACCCTGATTATAAAAACTTTGTTACTGAAACTTATTACAGTGATACAGTGTTTGTCAAAGGGCTTACCAGTCTCATCACTTTTCTGTTATACTGCTCTGCTCTGCCTGCATCAGTGTCTTTCTGCTCGCATATTCTTGAGCTTCATGATCTCCTGCTCTGTCTCTGCATGCACACCTCGGCTTTCTCTTCCTCTCTCAGATATGCATTTATGTTCTATGTCTTTCTTCTGCGCTTTATGCTCTATGTATTATTTCCATTCTATGCGCTATGCCTCTTATGTGTGTTTCATTTGCTGCACACAACATGCTTCTACCCGCATGAATAACTCTCAATGAAAGCAACCATTTCTTCTATGTTCTGCGTATATTTATCATGCCAAGTCCTCTACCAGATCATACACCTCACTCTTCGTTCTCTCTGGCGATCATCGTGCTGAGTCCGTTCTACATCAATGGTCATTATCCTGAGATACTTTGGCAGCTTCACGGCGATTCACGGTCTTCGATGCTTTTCCATCTGTTAATTATCTCTATGATGAGTCTTCATCCTACCAGTAGTTACCTCAATACTCTTTAGTTCCTCTCGTGATCACCCTGAAGCCTCTTCAATTCTCACGGCGGTTATGCCTATGTGTTCATCATCACTGGGTGTTGTGTTGAGATTCCTTAGCTTGTCTAGCGGTCGAGACTCTTCATCTTCTCATCGGTTACAACAAGTCATCTTTGGCTTCTTTGGCTTCCAAACCCCTTCCTTCACATGACCACTAGCGGTGTCGCCTATTCAAAGAAACTTCCAGTCTCGTCCTAGTGATCAAGCTCTTTCACGATATGACCGGGCTATGAACTGCGTGACCGCGATTGGTCGTCCATAAAGCGGTTTGGTATAATGGCGCCTTTCTAATTCACTACGAGCCTCCACATGTCCTTTCTCCAAAACCATGGTTTCAAATGTGGCCCGCTCATGAAAAATTAAAGATCGAGCATGTTATGGCCACGTAATGTGGCGGAATGGTCGATCTTATGATCTTGTGGTGCGGCGGATGGATCGAGATGGATGGTTTATTTCCGGAAACAAATCAATGAATTGATTTGATCCTTACACTCATCCTTTCATTGTTCAATCGGACGAATTTAGGACTTAATCAAACATTGAGATGGGCAGCTATCGGAACTTCACCCTTCGAAACTACAGAATTTCAACTTCTCAAACTTACAATATCCTTCCACTGTACTATGATCGATGGTTGAGAATACACCCAAAGTGATATTTCATATCGAACGACTCATGTTCTTGCCAACTTGGTCTGCCACATGTCCTTGTTGAGGGTGGTGCTGGCGGCGTGGGTGAAGCGTGTAAAGGCGGTGTAGTGGAATGTCGAGGCGTGGAGGTGGTATGTATGTAGTGGTTTGGTGGTTTTACTTTCGGGTTGGTAAGTGGTAATGGCGAGGGAGTTAGCGAGAAGAGTGACTGCGGTAATGAGGGTCCATAAGGAAAATACCACCTTCGGACCCAGATCCACGGTTAAAGACAAAAAAGCTTCGTGGGGGAGGGTTGGGAGTGCGATATGCTTTTGTCGATCTAGATCTAAGTCCAGATTCTGCAATGCCCTGTCGATCATAGATCTAAGTCCCCGATTCTCTGTCGCTGAGATTAGCACACCCTTTACCCAAACTATCCTGTCCTCCACTTTAGAATGATCTGACGGTTGTGTTCTTCTTTGGATGATCCGACGGTTGAGAACGTATTTCAGCTCTCCGGGTCTCCGAACTTCGAAGATTTCAAATCTCAAACTGACGTCTTGAAGTGAGATTTTTTCCGGAGAGTAACCTCCTCACATATTTATACCCGAAATGAATGACGTTCGTTGGATCAAGATCTTAGATCAACGACCCAATCTGTCTGCGATGCAACTCTTCTAGCTTATCTTGTCCTACCACTAATTCAATCTGACGATCATCGCATTTTCTCCAGATCCGATGGTCCACATTCATTTCAGATTTCGGGCTTCGGGTAATTCAACTTTCAAGTTGCCAATTCTTCCAAAGTGAGATTCCCGGAATGGTAACCTCCTCACAAATGCACTAGATCTAATGATTGTTGGTCTTTTGGATCGGTGATCCAACGACCACTGTTGCTCTTCCTCCTGAGCTTCCGATCTCTCCAACTTAGAATATTTTCTAAGTGTTCATGAGTCTCGACCTTTGCTCCTCCTGCGAGTCCATCTCTTGGACCTCATCTGCAATTCTGGAAAATGCTATCTCTTCTTAGCTTTCTTGTTTCTACATACCGTTCACTTCTCCTCCCGAGCTTATGCTTTTCCTATAAAACATCGACATTGTTGTTCTTGCCATCAATGACAAGCACACACTTTCCTGTAAAACATGCCAACACAAACTCCATGGTAGGTCATTCCACTAATCATTTCAAAAGCCACTTTTTGTTTGCACTTGGTAGATGAAGATACTCCATTAACTTTAGTCTCCTTTAGTTGATAAACTTTTGCAGATGCCCATATTGAATATTGTTTTGAATTTTAGAGTTTACAATAACTATATTGCTTGAAGATGCCATTTCAAGTTGGAACCATATTTTTTTTTATATATACCAAAATATTTAGACATGGAAGGAAATCCCCCTTCTATCATATACTTTGCAAGGTACTTAGGAACACCTTGTAACATGCTATGGCATCTCAAAGAAATCTCCAAATTTTCCCATGATGGTGCTATCATTTATAGGAAGACAAGTTATATCTCAACTACATTAAAAATATCATGCAATATGAGTTTTATCTTCACATGGCACTTTAAGTCTTCCTTGGTGTTCCTACCAGGATGGTCACTTTGTACTCCCATAGAGTAAATCCCAAAAGTGTATTATTCAAAGTTTTTGAGAGGACATATTTATTCTTTTGAAGTAAAATGTGTCGATAATATAATAGCCTCGTCGATGCCAAGTTACGAATAAATGATCAAAACTCCTAATGAATTCTTGTAGGTCCACATGAGATGGTAGTAAATATTATCCTCTCCTTCTATCAGAACAATAGTGTGGGCTCGATCCAAAATATCTCGAGGTTGTCCTCCTACAAGCTTGACAATCATCTTTGTTGATGATTAAAATTGCAATGGTGAATTATGCACGCAAAGGATTGCAAGCACTATTATTTATTATGATAATAATATTTAACTAGTAGGTGGGACCCCCTTGTAGACTATAGGTGCAAAGATAGACATGTTATGCTTATATGTGGTTGTTGTTATGGTGTTACCTACACAGTCCTATATAATTGATGATGCAGTCTTGGTTTCATTTGATATGACAAATGGGTGGTTGATGCATTGTTGTTAAATGTTATTGATATTTACTTGCGATACAAGGCAGTGCCATGGGTATGAGGATTATGTTGTTTATAGGTGCTATGTTATATTATGTTATAACATTGATTGCTAATCCATATATGATTTATGCAAAAGATAATAAAATGGAAGCTTGATCAAAACAAAAGGAAAAACAATGTATAAGTTCTAGAGCTATGACAAAAGGATTACATATAAATCTTGTGACATGGTGGACCTAGCTACTATACTATGTGTTTGGGTTAAAGGACTATGCCTTTTTTTATTAAAAGAGTTATATGGAGGCACATGTGGTAATGTTAAACGTATGGTGGTGACTTGTTTGGGTGGCGCACTATACAATGGATATGTCATTGGATCTATACAATAGATATGGCATTGAAATTATGCATTGGTTATATGGTTGAATTTAATGGTTGATAGACTGGCTTGTACATGGAATTGAATAGGGTCAGGTGAGGAAGCGATGTGCATTTACTGCACATCACTCCAAACCTCCCTTGAGCTCGTCACCCTAGCATAGTTGCATTGTTTCTCTGTTGGTTGTGGAAGATCCACGATTTCAGGTTTCGGAAGGGAAAACTTGAGCCAACTCTTCATTGAAGCGATTTTACACATGTATGGCTCTTTGCGTTCCATCCATGATGGAATCTCTATATTATGAATCAAATGGTGGCTCAGGATTGCATGGGTTCTGTGTTTTCTTGATTTTTCGATTGAGTGTAAATATTGTGTTATGGGTTCTCTGTGATTACTGTGAAATGTTGTCATTTTTAAGCGAAGTAATGGGTATTTTTTTTGTAAAGTCTGTGCATTGGTTATTGAATAAGTCAGTTTGGTTTTTTATGATGATTCTCTGTGAAAAATGGTAACAATGGTGCAACGGGCTCCGAGTTTTATTGTTGAGGGGTTTTAACCACCAGTCTGTGTATCACTTGTTGTCAACCCTTTTTCCCTCTCGGTCGTTGTTGTGATTCTTTATCAAAGTTGCAATGCAACTGTCGACAGTGGTGTGGTTCCTTTTTCTAAGTCTCAAGCTATTGGTTGTATGGCTTGGTCCTATTGTAGACAACAAAGTTCAAGGCTGAACCGTATCAGTCATATGCTTGTTTCAGAGAGTCAAGTGGGCAATAGTCTGTGGCAAGTTGATCCAGATTTTAAAGTTTAGTTTTTACTTCTTGTCAGAGTCCTTTTGTATGGTTTTCATCGGGGATTTATAAGTTTGACCTTGGTCCATACCCTCATAGGGATTTTTGTAAGAGAAGGATACTTTTGATTTCTTGGAATGAAATAAAGCGATTGTTATTCTGTGTCATTCGTGTTAATCTATGACTTGGTATTTTTGCTTTTGATCTCCACATTTACTTTTGCAATCTCTTATATTCATAAAATTATATAAAAATGTTATATTTTGCAACAATCTTTTATTTAAAAAAATCAACCTAAACCCTTGTAATTAATACTTGTGGATTGGTAAACACTTTTTGAGGCTATAAACATAGGGTAATATTCCCGACTATGTTGCCTTAGCCAAGCAAGATTCGAAAATGCTTGAGTAAGATAAATTCATATCTTTTCCTCAACATTATTTGGCGACCATATTGGGGAGATCTTCCATATCTCTCTGGTTGATTGTATGCTTGATTATAATTGAATATATTTATGTTTTTGATCCTTTGACTGTTTATTTTCTTCATGACTATCCCTGCTACAAGGCAACCTAATATTGAGCTCGGTCTTAAAGATCATACCAACATTTATTTAACCTTGTTTAATACCATCTTAGAGACCTCTAATACCCAGGTTGAGCTTCAACGCTCATGGGCAATGATTGAACAAGACACAAGTGTCGGAGAACGTTGGGAAGCTAGGAAAATATAACCTAGGAATCAACCATATTTTTTCTTTTTTTCCACAGTTTTGATCTTCTTTTCATGTCCTTAAACACTTGTATCTCTAGGAGAAGAAGAGGCTTATCACCTGAGATCAATCCTATTACTAAAATAGGAAGAAGAAACATTGTTTTGTCGGTCCAACAAAGTATTCTAAGGAGAACTTTGTCTGATTCAGCCAATTCATTTTTCTCTCCCGTACCTATCGTGCACAAGATGACATCTAGTGGTGGCTCT
>SNQJ01S0006030.1:160458-173691 GCA_010110895.2 Picea sitchensis
GCTAGGTTTGGTGGTGGAATGGTGGATCTTCTCTTGAGAATATAGCAAAGGATTGTTGGGTTTTTCCCTTGATTGAGAAGGGTTTTCCCAGGATATTTCTGGTGTCTTTTGTGCATGGTTATTCTTCTTGTGATCTTGGTTTACTGCAGCTAGTTATTGTTGTTGAAGTCATTGGTTATTGTTGTAGCTCATGCTAAACAAAAATAAAATAAAATTGCATCAACTTACCATAAAATTCAACATGGTATCAGAGTAGGTCCTGAAGATGACCGTTGCACAATTTGAAGGGGTCGGATCCTCCCTCTAATTTCTGTGGTAAAATTTAGAGCTGGCCGCAGACCTGTTAGCCTAGGCCAAGCCCCGGTTCAAGGAGACCACAGCAAGGGAGAAACCCCACTAAGGACCAGACCTGCCTTTTAAAACTGTGGTGAATTTAAAAGCCAACCGAGTACTGTTTAAAGGGAGAACCACGGCAAGGAAGTGCCACTCTGCTACAGCCAGAAGAACCCCTAACCTTCTACACATAAAAATAAAAAAAGGGGGAGGCAGCCATGGGAGTTTGAGGGCTGCTATACGCCTGCCGCTGGTATAAAGAGAAGGCTGGATTAACCATAGAGCTAAGACTAAATGCAGTCTGGTTTTTAAAGGCATATGTGAGATCTTCTTAGGTCGAGTTTCCCAAGGCATTAAGGCCGAATATCTAACGCTGGAAGACTGATTTTTTGAGGTATTTGCAAACAACCTTGAAGGAAAAACTGAAGTGTATGCAAACAACCTTGAAGGCAAATTTTTGAGGAGCACACTAAGCAATCTTCAGAACTGTTCTTGAACGGGTTCTCCTTGAGGTATCTTCAATACAAGTTCCAGGAGTATATTGTCCAAGTTACAGGCCTATCCTTGCTGCAAGTTTCAAAACAGATTTGGGCAAATTTTAGATGTAACTACAAATTATTTCAGGTTATGTTTCAGGTCTGTTTCAAACTTTGCTTAGTACATATATGAGGTTGTATCTTTGTATCAGTTGAGTAGACTTCGAGGCTGAATTTGAAGGAGTCTCTGAGGTATAGAAGGGCCAAGTCTATGGTCTGTCCTGAGCATGGAGTAAGACCATATTACAGACCTGTTGCAGCCAAGGTTCCCAACAATATCTTGTGTCTGTTGTGGCTAACTTCAAAGCAGCTTTCTTTTGTGTAAATCCCTAGTGTAGATTCCAAGTCTTGTATGTAGATCTGTTAGAACAGTGTGAAAGCAAAACTGCAGACCTGTTGAGAAGGATTTCAGACTTGGTTAAGAAAGGAAGATTGAAGAATTGAAGGGCACACTTGTATCCTATCTTGATGAAATTGAAGATGGACTTCGAAAGAAATACTTCTTCCAAAACATTCCGAGGTATGTTTTATCTTTGGATAAATTTATTGTACTATTTAAACTCACATTGTTATTGTCCTAGGATCTACTTCATGAAGACCTAGGTTGAAGTCTTCAACAAGTTCAAGGAGCTCAAGGCACCACTAGAAAACTTGTCAAAGAAAGGATCTATTTGGTGCTGACTCGAGTGTGTGCTACAGGTGCATCTTAACCAAGCCTCGGAGGATATTGAGGCAAGTTTCAAAACTGTTTTTGTGGCAAAAGTTTAAGGTCTGTTCTAAGGCCTATACTACCTACATATACAGTCATCCAAAAGGGCAGAAGTGACAGGTATGCAGGCTAAGTATAAAAGCCATCTACTGGAAGTATTATGATTGGCTAAAAGATTCCTGGCAATAAATTGGATTACTGAGACTATTGGTTAAGAGACATGAACATGGTGAATATGGAGTCATAACTAGCATTCGGTAACAAGGAACATTGTCAAGGAATGAAGATTGTATTTATAAAAGATCTTGACCTGACACATCAATCATAGACGGATAGAGAAGATGTACCGTGTTTTATTTGAAAGGAAAATAATAGTCTCAAGTACTAATTCATTTCAGAGAATCAGAAAATGATGAAGAAATGGTTGTGTCATCCATTTGACAAATCATCAAATATTGAAGCCTGCCCTGAAGCAGTCTCATAAGCAAGTGAACAAAGGCAGATCTGAGTTTGAAGACATTTTTCGTTTTGAGCTAGTAATGTGCAAAGAAAGCAACATTAGCCACCTGAAAAGAAGTCAAGGAATGCAAGCAAGAACGACGAGGAGTTCTCCTCTATCTCAGCCTTCTCAGAGATGACCGAAAGCAAGATTGAGCATGATTGCAGACTAAGGAGTCCAATTTTTCTTGGTTGATTATTATCCTAGTACAGGAGGCCAGCAAAGCACTGTAGAGTCAGCAGAGGAACTGAGAAGACATGAGATGTCTCCAGGTTAGCAACATAGAAAAAGGAAAATGTCTATCCTTCAGACTTCAGAGGGAGTCACTTGACTCAGAGGGAGTCAAACTATTTGAGAAGAAGGAAGAGACAATGTCTTCTCCCTCTCAACAGTTCAGAGGGAGACAACCATTGTTCCAGTTGCTCCAGTTGATGCCCCCAGAGACATTGCAGTAGGCCATAAAAGGCCTGCTTGGGCTCGACAAACTCTACAAGAGGCAGAGGGACATGCAACTCCTCGAGGCAAATTCCGAGAGAGCAAGAAACCAAAGAGATTTTTGAGCTATGTTTTAGCCATGAACCACATCATTGATACCAAGCCTTCTTGTCATGGAGAAGCAACAAGTCAGCAGGTATGGCAAGATGCCATGTCAGAAGAGCATCAATCCATCATGAAGAATGATGTGTGGGATATCGTTCCGAGACCAAAAGGGAAGTCTGTAGTGACTTCCAAGTGGATCTATAAGATCAAGCATGTAGGTGATGGAAGTGTCGAGAAATACAAAGCGAGATTTGTAGCCAGAGGATTCTCATAGGTGAAGGGAATTCATTATGAGGAGACATTTGCTTCTGTAGCCCGATACACTTCCGTCCATACTATCATTGCACTAGTTGCATCCATGGGTTGGAAACTTCATCAGATGGATGAAAAGACAACCTTTCTCAATGGTGAGATTGAGGAAGAAGTTTACATCGAGCAACCAGATGGATTCGTGATACATGACCGAGAAAGACTCACTGGATAGCAGTGAAGCATGTATTGAGATATCTACGAGGCACAGTTGGATATGGCCTGAGATATGCTTCGAGTGTAGACATGAGATTGCAGGGATATGTCGATGCAGATTGGGCAGGGAGCGCAGTGGACCGGAAGAGCACATTCGGTTGTTGTTTTACATTGGGGTCTGCCATGGTTTCCCGGTGCAGCAGGAAACAGAGCTCTGTGGCTTTGAGTACCGCAAAAGCAAAGTATATAACATTGAGTTTGGCAATCTGCGAAGTAGTGTGGCTTCGCAAGCTCTTGACAGATTTATTTGATCATGAGATGGATTCTACTATTATTCATTGTGATAACCAGAGCTGTGTGAAGCTCTATGAGAATCCTATGTTTCACGATAAATCGAAACACATTGAGATAAAATATCATTATATCAGAGACATGGTGCAGAGGAAAGCAATACACGTACAATACCTTCCTACACATGAGCAAATTGCAGATATCTTCACCAAACCGCTTGCCAGGACGAAGTTCGAGTACTTCCGTGAGAGACTTGGCCTGGTGGAGAATGCCTCCCTAGCTGAGAGGGAGTGTTGATGATTGCAGCGTTTTGAGACATCCTCCAGGACACGTTCTCCTCTGAGACTGAGTTGAGTCGACCTATGAGAGAGCCCATGTGATGGGTGTGTTGTTCCTCTCTAGACTGAGATGAGACGATGTGTGCCCCTGTGTGGGGTGAGGATGCCCATGAGATGGGTGTGTCGTTCCTCTCTGGATTGAGATGAGACGATGTGTACCCCTGTGTGGGGTGAAGGTGCCCATGTGATGGGTGTGCGTCAGACTCTGGACTGAGTTGTTATGACGTGTGGTCTCCTGCCTTGTGGACTCAGTTGAGTCAGGCTTGAGATGGTACTCCAGATGATTCTCTTATGGACTCATTTGAGATAGAGATCTGTTGAGTAGGACGTCCATGTGGCTGAGCACAGGTGGACGTGTCCTTAGTGGCTGAGCACTAGTGGACGTGTCATATCCTTGCTATATTGTCTAAGAGTAAGCTTTACCTGTAACCCTAATTATGTTGTAAAGGGTACATGTTGGCCCCATCATGTAAAGATAATTAGTATTGTAATTATTAATTATATTATTAAGTTGTATAGGTCGGCCCTATTGTGCCAATAGACACATCATTTGATGTGATAAGTTTTGTATAAATAAAGGTGAATCCCCATTGAGGAAACACACTTATCATTGTGTCATCTCATGATTTCAGAAGTTGAGGTCTGAAATTATGAGAAATACATCACCCTCTTGTGTGCTAGGTTTGGTGGTGGAATGGTGGATCTTCTCTTGAGAATATAACAAAGGATTGCTGGGTTTTTCCCTTGATTGGGAAGGGTTTTCCCAGGATATTTCTGTTGTCTTTTGTGCATGGTTATTCTTCTTGTGATCTTGGTTTACTGCAACTAGTTATTGTTGTTGCAGTCATTGGTTATGGTTGTAGCTCATGCTAAACAAAAATAAAATAAAATTGCATCGACTTACCATAAAATTCAACAGGTCCTCCCATACCTAAACTTGCCAAATTGCATAAAGTCTTGGGCTTGTGTGAAGTTTGAAGGGGATACCCAATGAGAGTTGTTCATTTTGGCTTTTGGTTTTACTTGATTCAATGACTTTGATTGACTTGGTGTACTTGACATAGTCACTTGGAGGACGTCCTTGTGATTTCACCCAGGATGTTGTGCACTTTATTCAGGATATAGCACGTGTGATGCAGAGCGTTGGGTCACAAGGTGATTGACCTCCTTTAGATACATCCTCTCACACCTCCTAGACCCTAGATGATGTACAAATGAGCTCTCATTTGACAGATATGGTCATGATGGTAGACCGATGGATAGGAAGCCCACACCTCGTTCAACATTTGATGGACTACGTTGCACTTGGTTATGCTTGGACACCACTTAGAGAGGTGATGGATGTTCATTCCACCTTGCGCTGACCTTCTCACCTTGGACGTTGAGCATATGGAGGATGACGTCATGTGCTATGATCACTTTGTGATGATTGGGGCTTGTTTTCCATTGGGGCACTACTTTGATGATGAGATGGGGTTCCTTGACGATGAGACATGACCTTTGATGAGGAGGTGTCACCTTCACATTGATTTGCACCTCTTGGATGATGAGACGTGGCCTTTGGAGGCATCACACACCCTCTTGGAGCATGACGTCACCACACGTGTGACCTAGAAGGACGCTATTATAGTGTATTAGCATGATTATTCATTGTTTGAGGCTATTTGAGGGGTCGACCTAGACCTATCTCACTTGTATCATGGATTACTTGTACTTTGAGGGGCTTTGAGGGGTTATAATGCTAGGATTACCTCATATATATAGGCTAGCGCTACCTCAAGTCCAAATCATAACTCATCACTTGTGACAGATCACTTCTAGTGCTCTTTTATCTTATCTTTTTCCATGGAAAACTATTGCGCACCTTTTGAAGGAGAACTTTGTGGATGCTTTGTCTTATTTTGGTGGATGATCTTGAGCTAGTGTTTCCTCATACATTTTAATTTGCTTGAGTACGTCTTCTTTGTCAAGTTCAAATGTTTGTTCATGGTATTTTGCAGTAAATTCTATATTGTAATTTGTTGCATGCTACCTTGTTCTTGCTTGAAACCCTAGGAGGGATTATAAGTCTTTCTCCCCCTCCCCATTTCATTCATCTTGTTTGTTGAAGCATTTAAGACCTAGTTCTAGGGATTAAAAGTCTTTATCCCCCTAGGGCTTTGTCTTGGCTAGCTCAAGATCTAGGGTATATAAGGCCATAAACCTTAGACTTTGACCTAGTTCACTTTAATCTTCAAGTTAGATGTCCTAGAAGAAGGAGATGACACCTAGGGTTTATAAGGCCATAAACTCTAGGGTTTGTCTTTTGAGTTTGATCCTAGGCCTATAAGGCTTTAGCCCTAGGGTTTCAAACTCCCATCTCTTATTGGCTATCTAATTGATGGTGTTGCTTGACTCCATTGCCCAAAGAGAAAACGACACTAGTCTAGTGTTTGCAAGTGATACATCTCTCTTAAAACGCTCTCTCTCTGAAAATGCTTTAGTAGATTAGGTTTTGTTGTTGTCATGCTTAGGCAAACCCAATGTCTAACAATCTAAGTAAATTTATTGCTGCTGTTATAAAAGTTTGCTACAGCCATTAGGGCTTGATTGGATTGCTGAATACTTACTTAATATTGTGGTTTAAGAAGGTTAAAATCATTGTTGATCACTTGAATCTTATTTTGCTTGTTGAGAACTATATTTTAAGAATTTATTTACATTTTTTGAGGGCTGATTTATTGTTGCTGTTTTAAAACATTCTTGGCTAGTATAATCATTGTTTACTGCTGCAATTTTTCTACAACAGCCTTCTTGCTTGATAGCTAGTGTTCTAAGGGTGATCATTCATGTGTTAGACTTGGTAATTGTGATTATATGCATTGACAAATTTGTTTTACACACGTCAACCAATTACCTCGTCCAAACTCTTCTTAACCTTTCACATTTTCCTAGACCTAGCCTATCCTTTTGAGGTGACCAAGATAGGGGGCCATAGGCTTGGCTAATCTTGCTATAGGATCCCTTGAGGTCATCAGGGAAGCCTCCCTTGTGTTGGACCCGTCCTTCATTAAAACGAGGGAAGTACTTGCCTAGGTGACAGTGCTAGCTACTTTCAATTGTTACACAAGTTAGGCATCTTGTGAAGGCTTTGCACAAGTGCCAAATCCTGTGATAACATGGCCAAACTGCAACTTCTCTGAGGCATATTTTTATCTGATGCCTCTTTTTTTTAATCTTTTTCCAATTAGGCATCGTGATGGCATAGTCTGCTATTTCACAACCCGAGTTTATCCAGTCTATGTGAATCTACAGTTTTGTTAGAGATTTATACCCCAAGTACCTTAATAGTTGGGCTGAGCCTGATATTGTCCCCATTTTTGTAATTTATCTCAATCCTTGAATGATGAGAAAAACAAATATAGTATCTTCTTTTCTAAAATATCCTAATCTTTCTGTAGATATTAGATATTGGTAAAATTATAATTCCTATATATTAGAGGATCATGTTATTAGCATATTCAGATTGGACTGTTATGTTCAATTCTGTCCTAAGCTCATAGAATAATTTTCTTTTGGGTATTGTTCTATATAATATTTTCTGCCTCTAAATTTTTGAAAAATATCATTGCTTGTTCTAGATCTAGCTTGAAATTGATTGTAGCACTAGAAACATAATGCAGTAGGGAGAAGTTTCTTAGCTTTTCTTAGATTGAAACCTTTTTATCTTTCATATAAGGACCTGTTTTGGGTGCGTTGATTAGAAGGTTAATAAGTTCCGTAAATCGTGTCATTCAACACACCATCCATGTGGCCAAAATTCACATTTTCAATGCCACTAGATGTTCTTCACCATTTTTGATGCAGCTGAACTCACATGGTCCTCGCTCAGTAATCTGTGGCTTCACTTGTGGCCCCATTACCTTGTCATATCTATCATTAGTTAAATATATCATATCTGTAATATAAAATATGTTATGTGAAATTGCCTTGAAAGGGCTAGAAAGAAATTTGCAGCTCATCAACAATTGGTTAAAATATGGTTCGATAAACATAAAGCCGGAGACACAAATTTTGATGTGGGAGACCTAGTTTTGAAATGGGACAAAGTAAATGAGCCGAAAGGGAAACATTCTAAGTTTCAAAACCTCTGGTTGGGTCCTTGTCAAGTCGTTGAAAAAAATGGGGTGGGCACATAACGATTGCAAAACTTGAGGGGTGAGCTAGACTCTCTCCCTGTAAATGGCCAAGCCCCAAAAATATTATTTTCCTAGCTGCTCAGCATGAGCATCCTTGTACCATAGATTTCTTTGCTTTGTTTTTTGTTTTTCTTTGTTTAGTCTGGTTTGATTTATTTTGGTTTACTTTTAGTTTTGTCTGGTATTTAGTTTTTCTTTATTGTTGGTTTTCATGATTAGTGGTGAAATAATATTGATTCTCAAAATTCATGGTGAAACATGACAAGGCAATTACTCTTATCCCAAACCTTGACCATCTAAAGCAAAGTAAGGGGCATTCGTTCAGCGGAAGATTTGAACACAAGAATTATTTACACTTCTATATGCATATCAATTGAGGAATAAACATATTGTATGTCTTGTGGTTTGGTAATTCTAAAGGAAATAATGGAAATGAAGGAGAGTATGAACTATGCCTATTGGCAGAGCTAGCAAGGACCTCACCTCTCTTAGTGAGAATGTTGTAATAAAGGCCTAAGTACAAGTTTCCTCTCTTCCAAAGAAACATATATCCTCCTCCCTGACTTGTTCTTGGCTTTACATGTGCCCTTCCCAAAAGATATCCAGTAACGGGTACCTATTGCAGTAGAAGTCATAACAAAAGAAAGTGGTAAAACATAAGGCATATTTCAAAGAATGATGATATCAGGGAGGGTATGCAGATATCTTTGTTGAGGCTATGGATGCTCACTGACAACAGAGCAAAGACTATGATATCGGGGTGACTTTGTCGGGGCTATGGATGCTCGCTAGTAGCAGAGAAACACCAGAAGAATGTCTCAAATACTTAGAGGTTGGAAGCTTAATTTTCTCCTATCAATGGCATTTTTCTGCCTAGATCTTGCTTGGTAGAACATGGAACATTGGTTCGCGGTAAAGAGGCATGAAATCAGACAAGTCCCCACAGTGGGACAGATCTGGATGTTCCTCGGATCATATGCATGCAGATTTATAAATGATCTTTGAGTTTTTATCTTGGATTGAAGTTTCCTCCTGAAATTTTTATATCATTACAGCTAAGGTAAGGATCATAGATTCTAGTTTCATCCAGTGAATCCTCATTTGTTGAGCACTCAACGCACCCTCAAAATTTCATTAATTTTGGGGTACCACTTTTAAATTTGTTACAGTTTGTTTGTATTTTATCAGCCTTTAAGTTTTTGTGCTTATTTGAATTTCTTTGATTTCTTTGAGTTTGGTTTTGATCATCTCTGAGCGAGTAACCCAAGCCCACATAAAACCACAATGAGAAATTATCGTGCTTAAAATGGATCGTCCAAGTGACAAAAAGAGAAATATATAATTCTGCAGAAAATTTACTTTTTTGTGATTGGACCGATGTGTGTATCAGATCGAGCGAGGATGTAATGTTTGAACGAAATTGTTAAAGTCATCACAACCAAACTGACAATCGACGAGTCCGTTAGGCGTATGTCAATTCACTATGCCAATGCACATGAAATCAAGTTTCCCACGTCCCCCGATGTGACCATCGTGTGAAGGTCAAAACTCCGTAAGTGAGGTTGGAAAGCAAACCTAAACGTGAATCTTCAGGCTTCAACCAATACCCACTGTCCGATCTAAGCAATCGATAAATCTCAACCATCCACAGTGGATGAGGGAAGAGATATTTTGTGAGTTTTAAGGTTCCACGTAAGATGCCATTTGTCAGTTGTACTAAGGCCACACCATCATTCGTTCACTTCCCATGTCATAATTCATGTTCATTTTTTTAGCCAGGTCATATGCCATGTGGCATTGCCACGTCATCATACGTACCGAGACATGATAGCGCCACGTGATGCCTCAAGTTTCGCACTCATCGCTCGTCGGGGGTTCGTAATGTTCGTTTGTTTCTTTATAGGGTCCTCACACTAATCAACCAACACTGATGGACTTCTTGGGTGTCGACCAAATTGGATAATGCTTTCGTCTAGCACACTCACACTCGCACCCGATGACTGATAGGTGTTATACCTAAGATGTTATTGGTCGTCCGATCAAACAAATAGGTACATCTAAAACGTGGATTTTATAATTGGATGGCTTGTTCCCTCTTCATGCTCGAATGTGACTATTGACACGTCACCTTACTCATCTGCCAATGAACCATCGACATGTGTTGACAAAGCACCACGTCGGTCAACCACGTCTCTCTTACCTACACTCGATGCCCGATGGACTCTCGCTCACATAATGTTGATCGTCCGATCAAAAGGAAATATTCAACCTAGGTCGTCGGATTACTGATCATGTACTTCGCTTCACTTCATGTTTGAGGTGGGTCCCTCGATGCATCAACATACTAGCTCTCAATCAAGGTATTGCATTCCATTAGAATGCCATGTTGGTCCTCCACGTCACTCATGTATGCACGCAGTTGATGTCACCTCTGTATGGATGCAGGCATTTATAACCAGTTTGGCTTTATGTTTGAAACTTGCATGGAGTTTTATGACTCCCAAACCCGACTATATCATTGCGCGCCGATTTAAATGACTTCAAAAATTGTTGATGGTCACCTCCACACATCGAGTCAACGATCAATGACCGACAAGAGGTACTTCCACTACATTAAATGCCATTACTATGGAATATTTCTCCCCGTGGTTTCATTATTTAGTTATTAAATTGCATTCTCCCCAAAACTTGTTGCATTATTCACTTAGTTGAGTTTGTTGTCAATTGAGCACATCTTCTTTTTTGTCTTCATCGCTAACGATTGAAGCCCGCAACACCTGTTTCAACTCTGGTATTGAGAGATTCAGTCAACTAGTAATCATGCATTAAACAAGTGTTGTCAGGTAAGCTCTGTTCCAGTGGATTTCAAAATTGCTTGGTAACAAGTATGCTTATTTTATGAAGTATCAAGTTTTGGGAGTGTTATTATGATGTTTTCTCACCATGAATTGTTGCTTCCAGACGCAATGCCCCCCAGAAAAGCTCCCGCATAGAGGCGCCCAAGAGGCCAAGGATGCAGTCTGGTGATGGTGAAGTTGGTTCCATTATTGCACCTACACAAATAGAAGAAACGTCGACGGCTAAGAGTGCAGAACCCCTCATCACGCTGCCCCCGAAGAAGATTCCAAACCTTGTGTTGTTGTTTTGGGACACAGAGCCATGCATAAGAGGCAGGACTGCCACACAGGTGCTAATTCCTTCTTGGAATGATTGTTTTACAAAATTTAACAATGAAGAATACCACAAATCAACCCCACAAAGCAATTTGGAGGCTAGGGAAGTAGATGATGGAGTTTTCCCTGCAATTAAGAAGTCCCTATTACACTTTGTAGCTGCTAGGGCACCTGTCATGCCCTATGTAGAACTGATAGAGTGGGTTATTAGTCATACTGAAGTCCAAGATTGTAAAATTGTAAATGACAAATGAGAATGTATAGGCTCATTCCTCCCCCGGGATGTAAATACCTGCTACAGATTCTTGGACACGGATGAATCTCTCACCAAGGATTTTGTGATTTCATTTTATGAGCGGTATGACACCAATAGAATATTGAATAACTAGTAGAAAGAAGGCAATAATTTCGTCGACCAATCCATCGACATGTATTCCATCGTCGGTTTAAGGGAACCATATATGTATGCCATGATCCTCTTGTGTAGGTTGTATGGAGAAAGAGACGACTCTCAGTTCTCAGAGGCTTGGTTACCTTTGGCCTACTATGTGGTGATGTGGGGCAGGAAATTCAATTGGGGAGGGATTATTTATAAATCACTTAGTCTGAGAATCACTCAAGAACAGACACCAAATCCTGGTAATCCCCTTGCTTTCCACATGGTGTCATTTCTCCTCGATGTACCATGTGCAGAAAAATATCTTTCCTGGGTTGTCACTTAGCTGGCATATTTTTGAATCACCTGTCCATGTATATTTTATCATGCTCTAGGAGTACAAATACAAAAAGTTGTATTCTCAAATTTGTGACTTCTTCATACCAAGGATCGATTTTCTCATCTTTGGACAAGAATGTCCCAGACTATCCAAATAAGCAAAGAAGATCTTGAATTGCATTGGGAATTGGTACTTTCAAGAGAAGCACACCTATTTAAGGATCTATGAAGCCACTATCCCCCCACACCTATTGCCAGTATATGTGCTTGATAGAATGATCATTGGAGAGATCTATTATCAGATCATCATGCAAGGATTCAATGCTACCCTTTTGAAAGACAAGAAGAGATTGTTTATCCCTTATGGTTTTCAAGTAGGGTACTATGTGGTAAAAGATGATAAACATGAAAAGCAAGAAGGCCAGGTGCACTTAGAATACATGATTATGACATGGAGGTATAGGAAGCATAATGCCAAATAACTAGTTTCAAATAATGCAGACTATGTGGTCTTGACTTGGCCATACGCTCATGAGAAGTGGGAAGATGAATTGTTCACCGAGAATGCCCAAGAATAGCAAGAAGTAGAGAAGAGGAGAGCCAACCTAAACATAACTATATTTTCCTTTCTACCCATAGAGGAGAAAATCAAAATGGTAAATCTTGGAGTTTCTTCCACCAAAGGAACTGATGAAGGGAAACATGGGGAAGAGGAAAAGCTCATAGCAGAGAAAGAACAACAAGCTTTGTAGGTAGAGCAAGAAAGGAACCTAAAGGAACATGCAGAGAACAAAACACTTCAGGAGGAATAGAAGAAGAAAGATGAAGAGAAAACAACACAAAAGGCACTCATTGAATAAAGGAAGAAAGATGAAAAGGCCCAAAGTGAACAAGAGTACATGGATAAAAAAAGAGAGACCAAGAGAAAAACGTTGAAATAATGTAACTGCGAAGAGCATTCTTATTATTATTGTTATTTTATTATTAGGATTAAATCCCATTGTGGATTAATCATGTCGGTAATTGTATTAGGACCAAATCCCCTTTTGCGGATTGGTCATCGGACAATTGTAATAGGCATAATAAGAAGTCGGCCTCAACAGTTATTATTGAAGACATAAAATTAATTAAAGGTGGGTTTACCCACCCAGAGTGAGAGGTCGGCCCTGCTAGTGAAATCCTTTCACACGTGCCCGTCTTGTATATATAGGAGGCCAGCGCCTCACTTTAATCACACAACTCACTTGCTCATTCTCTTATGAGGCAAGCTGCAATTACCAGTTGGAGAGAGAGAAGAAGAGTGGCACATCTCTTGGGGAGGACTATCTATATTGGTTTGAGTTATCTCTTGAACATTGTATAAGTTATTTATGATAAGGAAGTTTTTGTTGGGTTTTCTTCCCCTAGAGGGTTTCCCAGGATAAATGTTGTGTCTCTTGTGAATGTGTATTTCTCA
>SNQJ01S0006030.1:202835-216744 GCA_010110895.2 Picea sitchensis
TATCAATGATTTCTCCATATTTATGTGCCAATGTGTTTATCTGATGTTGTTGTTGCTTTATATGTTTAAAATTTTGAAAAAAATGAATATATTTTGTATTTTTTAATGTTTGTCGTGGTTTTCCGATTTTTTGCCGAAACGATATTTTCCAGACCCTCGCCGACTTTTTGCCGATGCCGACTTAATCAACACTGGTTGTAATGGCTTCAAACCTTGTCGTTGACCGACTCTGTGCTTTGAAGATTCTAGGGTTTACCTGGGTACCATCCTCGAAATGGGAATAAGTACTCAGGGGTTTATACCGAAAAAGAATTTGTAGCACTCAGAAAAATACTCAAAAACTCATCTCTGCTTCCTTTATTAATTATTAACTCGGGAAAGAAAAAACAGTACACACACACACACTGAAAACTAAATAATAACAATGGGGATCCTGCCTTCTTTTATAGAGAAGAAGACCTAGGGTTTACAATGCAATTCAACCTATCTTAGGCACCTAGGTAGGAGCACCCAGCTTGCATGCAATACATGCACTGGGACTCCTAGATGACTGTGCCAAAACTAGAGTAAGCAACTAGCATGCAATGCCCCTTCACCCTATTCTTGGGATCAATGTTTCCCCTATCTAAATCAGGAAACTTCTAGTTCTGACTAAGTCAACTGAAATAGAAAAATCCCGAAACGCTAATTTTGGACAGCACTTAATTTTGGAAGTGACTTAAGGTCAAGGCATGCATGCATGCATCCTCACCAGCTACTAGAAGACAGTTGTGCACCTTCACTCTTCCTCTACCTCTGCACCCTCTGCTGGAATGTGCCATCACTATGGAGAATCAGTTTCTAAGCAACAAAGGTAAAATCTAATACGAACACATTGCATAACCTATCATTTAAACATCTAATAAATTCTTTGAGGAGATATATGTAAACTCAAACCCAAATGTAAACCAGCTTGGTTAGACTCCACAACATTTATATGCCTGTATCTTAAAAGAAACAGGCAACCCAGTCAAAAACTATAGTTTCCTTTAATAAGCATAATAGAATTAAATTTTTTTATACTGAGAACTAACGTACTAAAAAATTTATCACACTTGGGAGCTAAAGATTCATAAACATTATGGTAAATTAAAAGCTAATAGATGCAAATCTTCAAGAAGTAAGTGCTAAGTGCAACGTTCTCTGAAGAAGTTAAGCCCTGCAAGCAAACATATATACTCTAGGATATAGTATCATTTTCAAAAGTAATTTATCCAACTCAGATTAATAAATAGAATCTCCCGACACTGCAATTCTTGAAAAAATAAGTGCTTTAGCAACACAGATCAGATATACACAAGTTTGTCATTATTTCAGCCTGGATATATTCCATTTTTAAGTAGCATATCACCAAAAATCACCACAGGAACACTTCCCATCCTTGAAATGATGGAAACGGTTAGTATCCCTCATTATGATTTCTCGTAAAGCAATCTTGGAAATGAATTTAGTGGCAGAGTGACAGTCACCACATACTCGAAGGTTTTTAACAATTCTAATAGTTGTCCCATGATACGTGTTGATAAGCCCAAATGCAATGGCCAACTTCTCACTATGGTGGAAGAGAACATGTTCCTTCTGCTCCTCTTCCACATCATGCAACACAAAGTCCGTGTCTGGCACATATCCTGCCTCTTTCATATGCCCAGACAACCTTTCCAACTCTGTAAAAATGTCATGCATTTGTATGTTTGATCTGTTTCCTGCCAGGAAAACATATACCCTGTTATTTACCTCAATCCAGCTGCATCCTGGCATCTTTTTTATCCCCCCATCTTTCATCATTTTCCGGACATTTTCTGCATCATCCCACCTACCTGCTGCTGCATAGATGTTTGCCAGTTGCACATATGGTGATGCATTTTCAGGATCTAACTCAAAAAGTAGTTGTGCCACACATTCTCCTAGCTCTATATTTTTATGGAGTTTACAGGCACCAAGTAAAGATCTCCACACAGCTGGTCCAGGATTTATTGGCATTTTGTCAATAAAGATTTGCACCTGATCCAGATGCCCAGCACGACCAAGGAGGTCAACCATGCACACATAGTGCTCCAGTTCCGGTTCCATGTGATAATTCTGACTCATGCAATGAAAATATTTCCAGCCATCCTTCACCAAGCCTCCATGGCTGCAAGCAGACAAGACACCAACAAAGGTTACATTGTCTGGCATGGTGCCAGCATCTTTCATTTCTTCAAACAGTAGGAGGGTTTCCCTGCCATGACCATGCATTGCATATCCTAAGATCATTGCATTCCATGACACCACATCACGTCTAGGCATTCTATCAAAAACCAGACGTGCATCTTTTATGGTCCCACATTTGGAATACATGTCTACCAGGGCACTACCCACAAAACCATCATGATCAGATTGAAATCCATTTCTAATTATACATTTGTGGACCAGCTTGCCATGTCCCAGAGCCGCCAAATTGGCACATGCTGGAAGCACACCGGCAAATGTATCCAAGTCTGGCTTCATGCCTGTCAATTGCAGTTCCTGAAAAAGTGTCAGGGCCTCATAGAAATGTCCACTCTGTACATATCCAGCAATCATTGTATTCCACGAGACAACATCTCGTTCTGGCATTCCCTGAAAGAGCTTCACTGCTTCATCAAGATACCCATTTTGTACATATCCAGCAATCATTGCATTCCATGAGACCACATCTCGAACAGGGATTTTCACAAAGAGATTCGTAGCTTCATCAACATACCCATACTTTGCATATCCTGCAATCATTGTATTCCAGGAAACGACATTTTGTTCAGGCAAATTGTCAAACACTGTGCGTGCTTCCTGTATGCTCCCACATTTGACATACATGTCTACAAGGGCACTCCCAACAACAATATCAGAATGCAACCCACTTCTAATTATGCTCTCATGGATCTCCTTGCCATGTTTCAAAGCTCCCATGTTTGCACAAGCAGGGAGAACACTGGCAAAAGTAAATTGATTAGGCCGAATGCCAGTTTGTTGCATATGGCCCAATAGTTTAAGGGCATCCTCCGCATGGCCATGCTTAGCAGAAGCAGTAATCATTGCTGTCCAAGAAACCGTATTCCGATTAGGCATTTTCCAAAACAGCTTCAGGGCCTCCTCAATTTCCCCATTTTGGGCGTATCCTAAAATCATCGTAGTCCATGAGATCACATTTCGTTCAGACATTTTTTCAAACAGTTCCCGAGCTTCATTAACGAACCCATTCTGCACACACCCAGCAATCATTGCTGTCCATGAAACCACGTTTCTCTCTGGCATTTCCCAGAAGAGCTTCAGAGCGTCATCAACACACCCATTCTGTGCATACCCTGCAACCATTGCATTCCATAAGACCAAATTTCGTTCAGACATTTCATCAAACACTTTTCGTGCATTCTCTATCTGTCCACATTTAGCATACATGTTTACAAGTGCACTCACCACAAAAACATTAGTCTGGAACCCATTCCTAACTATTTCTTCATGAATCTCCTTGCCGTCCGCAAGACCTTCCGAGTTTGCACAGGCAGCGAGAACAGTAGCAAACGTGTATCCGTCTGCTGGGACACCCTTACATTGCATCTCATAAAACAACTTCAGCGCCTTCTCACCATATCCATGCCCAGAGTAAGTACCGATTATAGCAGTCCATGAGGCCACATTCGGTTCAGCCATTCCATCAAACACTTGGCGAGCTTCCACCAAATTTCCGCACTTGGAATACAGTCCCAAAAGCTTGGTTGCTAAAACTACATCTGCATTGAATCCTGTTCGGATCATGTGGGCATGAATGAATTTGGCTTCTTCCCATGCTTTCTCCATAACACACTCCTCCAACACCGAGTTGTACGTACACCATACCACCCCAACGCCCTCCTCCTGCAGAATTCGAAACGCCTCTTTCAATTTTCCTCCCTGGGTATTGCATACTCTCCGCGCTTCTCCAAATGGTAATGGTGTTGCCTTCATTGCCATTGTTGAAGGCGCAGGTACAGTGCAAGTGCTCCAGCTGTTGCCTTTTCATTTCGTAGTGTCCATAAAACGTTTAACAGCTGATTTCAGGATGCAGAATAGCTGTTCAGTCACAGCCGACTTCTTCCAGAACCAGCTTTGAATCGTATGCTACGGACCAAATACAGAATGCCGGAAGCAAGTTTTTTGGTTTTTTTTTTTAAATCCTTAACCCCGCCAGGCAAGATGTACAGTGTGGTATTTGGTATGAATTTAGATATCTAATGCTCTACTATAGTATAGTTCAATTGGAGTAGAGGTTAGTAGAAGGTATTCAGCCCATTTTTCATTGAAACTAATCTTAACAATTTGTCTGTATAAATTTAAACTTATTTACAATTCACTCTAAATTTAAACATTCTGCAAATTGATATTGATTTTCAGTGTGGTATTTGGTATGAATTTAGATATCTAATGCTCTACTATAGTATAGTTCAATTGGAGTAGAGGTTAGTAGAAGGTATTCAGCCCATTTTTCATTGAAACTAATCTTAACAATTTGTCTGTATAAACTTAAACTTATTTACAATTCACTCTAAATTTAAACATTCTGCAAATTGATATTGATTTTCAATTTTAATGATCATAATCATGATAAAATTATTAAATATTTTATTATGAAAAAAAAAATTACTCTATAAAAAATGGAATGCAGGATGCAACCCAAAGCCCTCGTAATAAACCTCATTATTTAGCAAGTGTTTTAAATGTTTTGCATTGTTGTTTCTCCTCTTGAGATTTTTTATGTCTTGTCATGGACGGTGTGAGTTCGGGCCCTTGGGCATGTAGGGAAAGGATTTTTTATTTACCCTAAGATTAGGACAAATTCCCTAACATTTTGTTGTTTTTTCATGGAGGGTCTCTTTATTATTGTTGTTTAATTTATTTATGTTGTGTTTTTAAAGAAATTGGTTAATTTTTATATTGTAATTGCTTTGGAGTTAAATTGATTTGAACTTTCAATTAATTGAAAAAAACAATTTTAATGTGGTTTTAGTTTTATAATAGATCTGAAATAGATATGTATTAAACTAAATATTTGATAATTATAAAAATATTGTATTTTAATTTTTTGATTGACTAAGGACAATGACATGATTATTTTTTTCTCGTTTGAAAACTATTTATCAGAAGTTAAAAGTATATTAAAATTTAAAAATAAGTTTCTATCTTAATTCATCATATAGGTAATATGGTGACCATTTTCATAAATGAAAATATGTACATGCAGACCATTTTCTGTGCAGAAAAGTAATGGGTCATTCTTATCGATAGTTGTTCTTGGGCCATAAAGGTTGGCTCGTGGAAACATGTATCCACATTTTTGCTACCCTGGCAGTGGACGTGGATCTTCAAAAGGGCATGGAGATAAACTTAGGAACTTTAGGTTGGTTGATCTGATTAGCGAGTATAGCATCGAAGCTAAGCGTATTGTAACACCCCTGTTTCCCCCAGTCTGTAAAAATAACTATATTGGCCAAGAACTATGGCAAACTCCAAAATGTGAATGTGTGATTTGATGGACCCTATATAAAGGGTCGGTGAATGTAAATAATGTGTGAATATATGTTGCATGATTGCTAGGAGGAGGATGTGCTGAAAAAGAGACCACGATGGTTGATGAAAGGTGGTGGAAGGCACCTGGAATGGTGGCGTTAACTTCCATCGAACCAATACCGTATTGGTCTTTACTGGCTCAAAGACCAAAGCTGCTCTCTGGCCCTGGAATGAATTACTCGCCAAGATGGTAGGTGGGGAGGCTCCTCATGAGTTAATGAGGGGATGGGGGTGAACCGCCCATCTGTAGAAGCCCTCAAACTTGACCACTGCGGGGGAATTTGCGCCACACGCGACCTTGCAGGACAAAGCAAGAAAGGAAGTGTGGGGAGAGGAGGCACGGAATGGGGATCACAGAAGGAGAACCATAGGAACTCCGGAAAACACAACGAGTCTTGAGCAGAGGAGAAGGAGAGTAACCTTCGTCCTTGACTTTCGACGAGCGGGAAGTAGGAGACTAAGTCTCAAAGCCTCATGGTCTAGCTAAGGGGTGGCTGGTGGTAAATCCGTTGGGAGTCGTTGAGCCTACGGTTGGGAGGAAACGAGCACCCCTCTCAGCAGTTGCGTTACACCTGGTGTTTTCTGATAAGTATTTATGTCCTGTATCTTAAATCGAATATTCCTGGAATGCATGCTCATGGTTGTACCCTCATAAATGGTTTCTGTATAGAAGTGTTTGCCTGGTGTTTTGATCATAAATGGTGGATGCATGCTTATATTGGTATGGCCATAGTCAGTTCATATATATATATATATATATATATATTGAACAAGTTCAGATTTCAAGTCTATTCTCGGGAGATTTGTCCCATTTACTTAACTCACGCGGTGCCCTGGTTGGATTTCCCCGAAGGCACCTCCTTCCAGGAAGGTGAAATATTCTGCGTTGTCAAAGTGGGAAAAAACCTACTAGTTCTGGTGTTGGACTTTCGTCAAACACTTGGCATACTTCTGTAATTGATGGTTGAAGATGAAATTTTGATAGACTGCAGTATATTTCTTTGTTTGGTTTGTTGTTTGATTGGTTTTCTAACCCCTTATACCTCCCCAATGAAGTGCACAATGTATTATTTGGACATTAAGCAAAACCCACAAAATAATAATGGAAAACAATCACGTTTGAATGAGCAAATCAATTCCAAACTCAGTCTGATTTTATTTAGATAGTAATGCAGAGTTTATAACAGTCAAAGTTCAATGAAATACCTCCCTAAAGATGAAGAGGAAGATTGATGTCAGAACTAGAAACCTCAATGCACACGCAGCAATTAAGAAGTGCCATGTCTGCCACACGAGTTGAGGAGAAAGGGGACGGCCCAAGCATATCATGCACATCCAATTGATGGGGCCAAACTAGCAGTCATCTCTCAGCATGTTACCACTCGCCTTGTGGTGTAAGTCTCCTAGCCACGGTTGAACCAGCCTCCACGCCTTCCTCACCTTCCATGCAGCATCAAGGAGTATCCACAGCGCGTGGGGAAATGGAAAATACGGCCAGCAGATAGCACGCTGCCCAGGATTGTAATCAGCAGCAATAACACGCCCAAGGTCACTCCCTTCAATGACACCAAGTCTGAGAAGATGAAACACTCAGCAGCTAATAGAAAAAACGCAGTAATATGATGAGAAGTTCGCCCAGTTCAAGGGGAAAACGCCCGGCCTCCCACACGTCCCAAGGGAAAATGCCTTCCCTCTTCACAAAACTGAAATGGAGTTCCTTCCTCGATGAATGCCTCTTGAATCACAATGCCAATGTCTGCAAATGAAAAGTTGGGATGGCTTCTCCAATCTCACGGCTAGGGCAGATAGTTTCACTGCCGAATCTGAGGTGCCGAAATGGGTTTCCAGCTGAAACCCTCGCTAACTCTCTAGCTCTTCTCCCAAAACTCAATTTTCTAAATGAATAGTCAATAATATTTTTCCCAACTCTCATCCGTCCTTTTATTCCTTCACTTTTCTTTTTCTCCATTAAAATATCCATTTAATTAATAATTGGAGAGAAATACCCTCAAAGAGGTGTTTAATATTAATAAACTCACTTTTCCTAAGTTTTCACTTTATAATTCGAAAGTGACTTTACCAATATCATTTCCCTAGCTCATCCGTCTAATGGTTTACAGGAAACTGTGTAAACCACCACGGTATTTTGTCTGCCTAGGGAGAATGGGACATTACAGAAGGTTCCCTCACCATACAGAGAGGAGTGAGTTCCTTGAAAGGACTACCGTTTTAGTAAGCCCATGAAGTTGTTTCATCCCTGTCACCGAAAGTAGCTTACCAGGGATACCTCTCGGCATTTCGGCGTTTCGGCACCCGGGAATCCTAAGGGTTTGTTTCCTTGTATTCACCAAATGCGAAATCCTGATGTGAGAAACCCCGAAATGATAGAGCGTGAATAGATGTTTGATGTTTCAGTGTTTCGGCACCCGGGAATCCTAAGGGTCTATTTCCTTGTATTCGCCAGATGCGAAATCCCGATGTGAGAAACCCCGAAATGATAGAGCGTGAATAGATGTTTGATGTTTCGACATTTCGGCACACGGGAATCCTAAGGGTCAGTTTCCTTGTATTCGCCAGACGCGAAATCCCGATATGAGAAACTCTGAAATAGTATAGCGTGGCTAGAGTTTGGTCTTTCGACGTTTCAGCTCCCGGAAACTCAAGTGCAAGACCTCCTGTCTTCGCATGTCGTGAAATCCCGACTTGCGAAACCCCGAAATGAACTTAGCGTGGTATATATATATATATATCGGCGTTTCGGAGATTTGGCTCCCAGAAACTCAAGTGCGAGACCTCTTGTCCTTGCATATCGCGAAATCTCGACTTGCGAAACCCCGAAATGAACTTAGCGTGGTATATATATATATCGACGTTTCTGAGTTTTAGCTCCTGGAAACTCAAGTGCGAGACCTCTTGCCCTCGCATATTGCGAAATACCGAAATGAACTTAGCGTGGTATATATATATATATATATATATATATATATATATATCAGCGTTTCGGAGTTTTGGCTCCCGAAAACTCAAATACGAGACCTCCTATCTTCGCATGTCGCGAAATCCCGACTTGCGAGACCCCGAATTGAACTAAGCATTATATATATATATATATATCAGAGTTTCGGAGTTTTGGCTCCTGGAAAATCAAGTGCGAGACCTCTTGTCCTCGCATATCGCGAAATCCCGGCACGCGAAGTCCCGGTAGGTGAAATTCTGAAGCGGCTTGGTGTGAATAGGATTTCGAGTTTCGGGGTTTGAAGAGTCGAAGAACTCGACTCCCTTGCATTTTGAACTCCCGATTTCCGAAGTCCCGAAATGCAAAAGGCGCCTCTTGGCTTAGCCCGGGGTCACAACCGATGGACACATGGAAGTGAATCCCACACTTGGTGCGTGAATTGTACACAATGGATTTTCAACGAAAGAACCAGTGAATTGGTTTGGTGAAGGTCCCTATTGGAAGACCTAGCCTACGCTAGAACCTCGTAGGAATTCAGAAACTCTGCCCCTCGATAATGAAGGAGAAAGAAAAGGTGAAAAATCTTAGTTCCCGTAGTGGGTGTGTTACAAATTGGTATCAGAGCATGGTTACAACACTCGGCCTGCTTGGGCTCATGAACGGGTTGCGCAGAGACTCCATTTGGAGTACTATTAAAAGGAGTAACTCTTTATCTTGACCCCCCTCAATTAAAAGTCGAAGTCAAGAATGAAAACTCCTATTGTGTGTGTGCGTGTGAAAAATATGAATTATGGACTGGTTATAAATGAATATAAATATTGACTAACAACCAACGTTTTTCTTTTGCACACAAGCGGAAGATCAACCGTTGGAAATTATAGACGTATAGAATGGTGACTCACCAGGAAGTGGGGGAGGGCTCCCACAATAGAGACGAAGAGTCTGACGAAAGGAGGGCGGTAGGTACCCCTCCAGATCTAGTTGAGACTGTGAGGAGCCTCATGGTCAAATTACAGAGCTGCAAGGCTGACAACGAGAGGATGATAAAAGAGCCAGAGAAGCAAACGAAAATTAATGCAGTTTTACCGCAGAGCTTATTCGACATACAAAGACAATTGCAACATGAACCTGAGATACAGAAACGTGGTCATGTCAGTGGCCACACTGAGAGGACCACCTCGAGAAAGGTCCACCCCAGAGATAAGGGACAAGCGTCAAATGATTCTTCTGGAAAGGAAGCTGGCGACTCAGAGGGATCTTCTAGCAGCAGAACGGGTTCTCATTCCCGAATAAAACAAAAGAAGTGAAAACTTTCCAAGAGTCATAATCTCGAAGAGTTCAAGAAGGCCAAACCACCCACCTTCGACGGTGAAATAAAGAAGGGAGAGGAAGCGGAGGCCTAGCTGATTGGACTAAAGAAGTATTTCAGAGTCCATGACTTCTCAGAAAACTTGAAGGCCCAAGTAGACACCTTCAACTTGAATGGAAAGGCTTCCATTTGGTGGGAAGACCTTAAGAATGTAAAAGGGATTCATGAAGAAGACTTGTCTTGGGAATGGTTTGAGAAATACTTCAGGAAGAAATATTTGTCGGAAAAATACTTCGACGAAAAGACTAAAGAATTCTATGAACTCAAGCTGGGGCAACTCACCGTAGAGGAATATGTCAGCAGATTCCTCGAGTTGTTGAGGTATGTACCCTACATAAAAGCAGAAAAGGCAAAGGTGCAATGATTCGTCAGTGGACTACCTAAGGACTATCAGAACAAGATTGAATTTGACGAACCAAAGACCCTAGAAGATACTATCTGAAAGGCAAGATATTGTTATGAATAGCTTGGGCATTGGACAGGACCTCGTGAAGGATGGAAGCAGAAGAATAGTTCGAGATTCCAGAAAAAGGGGTTTAAATCCCAAATATTTAAGGACTATAAAAAGAACTCAAGGATGAGCTTCCCAGCCCGAAGTGTATACCAGCAGAACTTTCCCTCCTTGAGCGGAAAAAAACTTTCTGGATCTGCCCCAGTAAAGACTGATAACCCAAAGAGAGAACCTTTGAAATGTTGGGGTTGTGGAGAAGAACATCTACTGAGGGATTGCCCGCACCGACAACAGAACAACCGAAGAATTTACAACGTTCAAGAAGCTACCACCATCAATAACGTGGCCAGGAGTGTGCCGCAAATTTATGCAGCCTTGGATAATAACCAAGCTAACCACCAAGCTTCAGTGGTGGAAATAAAAGGTATGATCACAAACCATCTAGTGTCTATTCTGATTGACCCTGGTTCAAATTTGAGTTATATAGCCCCTAAGGCTGTTGATAAATGTAAACTATAGCCACATAAAAATGCCAAGCCATCGTTGGTACAGTTAGCCACTGGCACCAAAAGAAGCGTAGCAGAGGTCATACCAGCCTACCAACTCATTATGGGCAAATTCCCCACCCAAGCAACCCTTAACATATTACCCCTGGGATCATATGATCTGTTGATTGGTATGGACTGGCTAGCCACCCATAAAGCCAAACTGGACTATTACCATAAAACCTTGGAATGTGTAAGTGAAGAAGGAAGGAGAATAACCCTTAAAGGGATCCAAAAACCTATCTCGGTGAGACAAATATCAGCTCTTCAAATGAGAAAGTATTGCAGAAAAGGATGTCCACTATATGCAATACAGGTGTTGAAAACAATTGAAGGTGACAAACCAAGCCTCGAAGACCACCCCACACTGAGAGAATACAGAGATGTATTTCTGGAAGAGGTACCAGGTCTACCTCCGAGAAGGGACATCGACTTCTCAATAGAACTTGCACCAGGAGCGGTGCCAGTGTCTAGGACACCCTACCGGATGAGCACACCTGAGCTAGTTGAGCTTAAATTACAATTGAAAGAAATGATGGACAGAGGCTATATCTGGCCCAACGTTTCTCCATGGGGAGCACCCATCCTGTTTGTGAAAAAGAAAGACGGTACCCTCCGACTGTGTATAGATTATAGACAACTCAATAAGGTAACCATAAAGAACAAGTACCCCTTACCCAGGATCGATGACTTGTGTCAATCAATTGGGAGGTGCCTCTATCCTCTCAAAGATTGACTTGAGATCTGGATACCATCAAGTCTGAATCAAGGGTGAATACGTCCACAAAACTGCCTTCAGGACAAGATATGGCCACTATGAGTTTGTGGTAGTACCATTCAGATTGACCAATACCCCTGCCACTTTTATGTGCTTGATGAACAATGTGCTCAGCAAATTTCTAGACAAATTTGTGCTGGTTTTTATTGACAACATATTAATTTACTCGAAGAATAGAGAGGAACATGAGGAACACCTTAGGCTTGTGCTTCAAGTGTTAAGAGAACATCAGCTCTATGCCAAATTTAGCAAGTGTGACCTTTTCCAGAAACAAATACATTACTTGAGCCATGTCCTATCTGAAGAAGGGGTAGCGGTAGACCCTGATAAGATCAAGTCTATCATGGAATGGCCTACCCCGAAGGACGTTTCTGATATCAGATCCTTTATGGGCTTGGCAGGATACTATAGGAGATTTATAAAAGGATTCTCCAATAGGATACTATTGGCGGGATACTATAGGAGAATTCCTACCAGAACCTCAATGCATACTGGACAGAAAGGAAATCCCACTCAGGAACCGAACCATTGCATAGGTCAAGGTGCAGTGGAAACATTTTGGCCAAGATGAGGCTACATGGGAAATGGAAGATTCCATGAAATGGGCATATCCGATTTTGTTTACTTCTGTACTTACACATTCTATTGACAGATAGAACATCGAGGACGATGTTCCTTTAAGGGGGAGGGAATTGTAACACCCCTGTTTCCCCTAGTCTGTAAAAATAACTATATTGGCCAAGAACTATGGCAAACTCCAAAATGTGAATGTGTGATTTGATGGACCCTATATAAAGGGTCGATGAATGTAAATAATGTGTGAATATATGTTGCATGACTATTGGGAGGGGGATGTGCTGAAAAAGAGACCATGATGGCTGATGAAAGGTGGTGGAAGGCACCTGGAATGGTGGTGTTAACTTCCACCGAACCAATACCGTATTGGTCTTTACTGGCTCAAAGACCAAAGCTGCTCTCTGGCCCTGAAATGAATTACTTGCCAGGATGGTAGGTGGGGAGGCTCCTCATGAGTTAATGAAGGGATGGGGGTGAACTGCCCATCCGTAGAAGCCCTCAGACATGACCACTGCGGGGAAATTCGCGCCACACGCAACCTTGCAGGACAAAGAAAGAAAGGAAGTGTGGGGAGAGGGGGCGCAGAACGGGGATCGCAGAAGGAGAACCAGAGGAACTCCGGAAAACACAGCGAGTCTTGAGCAGAGGAGAAGGAGAGTAACCTTCGTCCTTGACTTCCGACGAGCGGGAAGTAGGAGACTAAGTCTCAAAGCCTCGTGGTCTAGCTCGGGGGTGGCTAGTGGTAAATCTGTTGGGAGTCGTTGAGCCTACGGTTGGGTGGAAACGAGCACCCCTCTCAGCAGTTGCGTTACACCTGGTGTTTTCTGATAAGTATTTATGTCCTGTATCTTAAATTGAATATTCCTGGAATGCATGCTCATGGTTGTACCCTCATAAATGGTTTCTGTATAGAAGTGTTTGCCTGGTGTGTTGATCGAAAATGGTGGATGCATGCTTATATTGGTACGGCCATAGTCGGTTCATATATATATATATAAATATATATATATTGAACAAGTTCAGATTTCAAGTTTGTTATCGGGAGATTTGTCCCATTTACTTAACTCACGTGGTGCCCTGGTTGGATTTCCCCGAAGGCACCTCCTTCCAGGAAGGTTCCCTCACCATACAGAGAGGAGTGAGTTCCTTGAAAGGACTATCATTTTAGTAAGCCCATGAAGTTGTTTCATCCCTGTCACCGAAAGTAGCTTAGCGGGGATACCTCTTGGCATTTCCGCGTTTTGGCACCCGGAAATCCTAAGGGTCAGTTTCCTTGTATTCGCCAGATGCGAAATCCCAATGTGAGAAACCCCAAAATGATAGAGCGTGAATAGATGTTTGATGTTTCGGCATTTTGGCACCCGGGAATCCTAAGGGTTTGTTTCCTTGTATTCGCCAGATGCGAAATCCTGATGTGAGAAACCTCAAAATGATAGAGCGTGAATAGATGTTTGACGTTTCGACATTTCGGCACACGGGAATCCTAAGGGTCAGTTTCCTTGTATTCGCCAGACGTGAAATCCAGATATCAGAAACCCCGAAATGGTATAACATGGCTAGAGTTTGGTGTTTCGGCATTTCGGCTCCTGAAAACTCAAGTGCGAGACCTCCTGTCTTTGCATGTCATGAAATCCTG
>SNQJ01S0006030.1:216754-237600 GCA_010110895.2 Picea sitchensis
GCTGCTCCAATGCTTTTGAGAGCTTGCAGGTTCCAAAGTTGTAGGGGAAGACCTGGAAGGAGAACCCAGGTATGTCGAAGACCAAAGAATTCAGTGGCCGGGTTGAAACCAAGTCTCCAACGTTTCAGCATGAGACTTCCTTCCTCGATTGGCCAAAAACCTCCCAGGATTGAAGCAGAGTCAGCTGGATTCTTAAAAATAAAGCCTAACCAACCATGTGGTAACAAAAGGAATTTTGGAAGATATCCGAGGATGGGTTTCCAAGTGTTCTCCATCCAGGTCTCTAAGTTCTGCTTGCAGTTTTGCTTATAGGCTAAACGACCAACCAATGCACACAATGCTAGGTTACAAGCTTCAGGGAGCCCAATGTCCATTCCGAGCACAAGTTTGGGGTGTCTACGCTTGGGTTTCCACACCTTTTGGGTTCTTTTCAGAGTTACGTTCTTCTTGTAGGATGCAGAGTGTTGTAAAGGAAGGAAATCTGTGTGAGGAGCAGTCTTCTGGTGGGTTGTATTATTCTTGTAAAAGTCTGACAGAGGTGAAACTGTAAGAGTCTTATGCACATATGGTTGTGAAGGAGTGCAGCTGGAGGAAGGTGGCAACAGATGGGTAGGTGGAGCAGAGGACAAAGAGCCAGTGGGGTTAGATAAGGGAGGTGGAGGTGCGCCTTTCGAGATAATGGACTGGTAGTGTTTGGAACACAAGTCATCTATCAAGGCTAGAACCTCTGGATGGTCCCAAGGGTCCCCCATCTTTTCAGCAGATGTAGTCTGATCCCAAAAGCAAAGACGAAGTCCAACGAGAATCAAAGGTAGAGAGATGAAATCTCTGGGGACAAGAGCTTAGTCAGCAAAAAGTCTGACCGGTTCAGCGAGGCTGTAGGCTGTTACAGGAGTCCCTATTTCCTGCTCAGAAGTCAGATGCAGGTCGGGAGAAAAACTAGAAGAAGCTGATAGGTCAGAGATTAAAATAAAAACAGTCCGACAAACTCTGTCGACCACCCAGCGAGCAAAAAGACAAAACAGAGAGGATAACAGGAAAAAAATTAATTTTAATAATGGCTTGCACAGGATTCACACACATTAAATAATAAACACAATTTACTGACATCCAGCATAGTTGAAGGAAAAAAAAAATAGGATTTCAATGCTTTGCAACAAAGGTTCTTGGAAAAAAGGACTAGGAATCACACACATTAAACATTTAAATATAATAAACACAATTTCTTGACATCCAACATAGTTGAAGGAAAAAAAAAATTGCATTTCCGAATTAGTTTTCTTTGAAATTTATCAAAAATTGATAATGTATGTTACATATTTCTGGAATCTGTTCCATATTTCAGGAAATTTAAATGTGTTTGTCATATAGACTGGGATTGGGGCTCCCGTGAACCATAAAAGAAATAAGTATAAGAAATAGGAATGTAGAAAGAAGAAGTGCGCGACAGTAGAGAAGAAGACCTGAAAAGAAGAAATTGGAAGTTATGAGTCTTTGGTTAGAGATTTCTATTTAAAGAGGTAGAATAACTGGATTGATAAAGAAAACAAGATGCGATCAGTATAGACTTATTATGAAGTTGATGCGCTTTTTTTATTGTCGTCGATGACCACTGGAATCTTGCCAACCAGTTGTTGCCCTTCGTCGATGAGCTTGTCCATTCTCCGTTGGAACCATTCTTCAATGTAGCTTCTCATGGGGGCCACGTTGATTTCATCTCAGATTTCTATGTCGAAAAGCTCATTTTCTAATTTTCTTAGATCCATAGAAATACTATGCAGATCCTATTCAATTTGTTCATTGTGTGTTGAATCGTCCACTAGCCAGTTCTCGACCTCATATACACCATATTCAAGGATGCCATAAAACTTTTCTAAAGACAACCCCTTTAAAATATCAAGTTGTTCATCAAAGGCTTCTTTGGTCAAGGACAAGGATTTGAGGATTAAGTTTGGGTTTTGAACCTCGTTGGTACTTCCGGCTAAGTCTATTTGGGTCAGGTTTCTGAATAATAATTCTTTCTCAGATATGGCTTGTTCACATGATTCGACAATGAGCTGCAGGTTCTTAACTTTCTTGTGCCAGCATGCTTTTAATTGTTTGATCCACTTTGGGGAGGGGAGATCCTCTTCTCTTCTTTTCAAATCCGAGTTGTTGATGGCATGTTTGGCAAAAGGGGTCACCATCTGTTCATAGAAATGTTCTTCATTTTTTAAATTCGTCTGCAAATGTTCGTGCAAATCATTTTCCCTCTTTCGAAACGAAGCTATATTTTGTGATGTTTCCTAGGCTTCAGTAATTAGCTGCATTATTTTCTTTATGTTCTTCTCTACAACGAATCTACACGATGTGAGGAGGCTGGAGGATCCTTTTAACTTGGTTGGAGGGGTAGCAGACACAGTTTTTGCTAAAGGATTGGCAAACTCTGGGGTAGCAATGAAAGCCTCCTCCAATTCCTTTACTTGGGTCTTCAGTTTGGCATTCTCCTCTTCAATTCCTCCAATGGAATCATCAAGAGCATCACCGGTTACATGGTGAAATCAAGATATTTGGGATGACCGCATTTTCCTAAAGTTAATCTTTGTACGAGATTTGTCTTTCTTATTACATGTCTTTTTTCAATGATTACACTTTTAGATTGGTTGTCAAAAACAACGCTCTAGAATACAAAGGATTCATCTTCCTCAAAAATGTCGGCCTCGACTATTTCCATTATGGAACTATGGTGCATCGCATTCACGGACGGGGTAACTTTGTGCATGTGCTCAATTTCAATTTCAAGTTGCATGTGCTCACTTTCAATTTCATGTTCTTTCGCCTGCCCTACAATGTTTTTTCTCTTCTTCGTCAGGGGAAGCTTTTGAGAACTATGAATTTTTTCACGAGGAGGGTTCTTATCTCCTCCATCATTTGAAGATTTATGGGTTGCTTTCTTACTGGGGTGGGTCGTTGAAGCGATGCTCTGTGATGTCGTGCTCTTGGGAGTGATGACCGGGGACTGGGCACTCTTCTCACCGGATACTTTTCCCTATTGTCTGTGCAATTCAGTCGCGCTTTGCAATGTCTCCACGTCGTAATCGTCAGAAGCATGAGTGTTGTCGTCACTGTCTCTGTCTTTTGTCAGGCGTCTATGGATAAAAGAGTTGTTAAAGCCAACATATAGTAAATGTTCTCGAAAAATCCCATTAGGGCCGAACCCTTTTAGCCTTTTAGCATATGTTAGGTTCAAGTTCTTGAAATGTCATGTGAATTCGTTAATCTTGTCGACGTTTCTACACACGAAGTCCCCGACTTTCCAGGGCAGAGGAAGGAACTGATTTTTTTCTCTTGTCATGGAAAAAATGAAACCAATGGTTGTATCGTCTTGCTATTTCTGAAACAAACATCTTGTTTGTGATGTGGCATGGAAGGAAAGCAGGATTTTCCTTGGAGTCGAAGACCATTAGTACACTGTAATTTTTCTTTTGTTCAAGTATCCCCTTCCTGTCCAAAAACTTGGTTGCTTGGCCAGACATCCGACGAGCATCCTTTCCTAACAATAAATCTTTGAAAACTGACACAAATTCATTAAAAACCTCATAAAACAATGGGAGGCCTTGTGCCTTCACAAGCCCTTGTACCCGAATGTTGTTGGGTCGAATTCATAGTTTATTTTCTTGGATAGAGACAATTTTGGAAACAGACAACAATGCACTATTGCGAAAATCAAGTAGGTTGACATATAAAATTTATTCGATTCTTTGAATCATGACAGTTGGGAACAAATTTCAATGGAAATTAGCTTCCCCCAACTTGTTCCTTGAATGTAAAGTAAAAAATATAAACAACTATATGGGAAATGCTTGCCATGGATTCTTGTCTCGTTATTCTTGTAAAGAGCCAAGCAATTTCCCGGAATGGATTTCTAAAGGAACTGACCTGCAACTTTGTGATATCTTCAGGAACTGTTGTTGGGTCTTCGAGGAACTCAGGTAAGAGGTCCAACCCGTTATCATGTTTTTCTAGGAACTACTTGCATTCTTGTCCTCTGAAGGTCAATGTTTGCTCCGACAATCTTAACATCTTGCGAAAGACCTGAGGTGACAAAGAAACAGGAGAATGGTCGCGCAGTGGAATAATTATTTGGCTTGAAATATATTTTTCGACACACCAAGAGACCACCTCCTTACAGTCAAAAAGCTCAGGGATGCAGCCTGCACTAGCGATTCGAGAGGTCCAAATCACTTCGTTCTGGGCGGAACATGATGAATAGTAAGAGTATGCCCTGGACCATTGGAAGCTTTGGTCCTCACGTCCGAAGATATTCACTGTACCTCCACAGAATTGTTGTCGATCTGCTGCCATAAGTTTGTAAGAATGTTTGTTTGCTCCAGACGATGTCTGAAATGAAGAGTTGGAAGGGATAATACAACCCTACACAAATCTTGGTCCAAATGCGTGTGAATGTGAGATCTCCTCGAGACCTTCGCTCATTAATGACAATTTCGACGGTTGTTGCATGATACATTGTTAGCATTAAAGACTAGTAATTGTATACATAGAAGTGCGAACATGGCGGATACGACAATGAGTAATTAAGGATTGGATATTTCCTAAACGGGCCAACGCAACGACCCATGTTTGAGATGAACAATCGAAAGGGATAATATAATTCTCCGTAGATCTTGGTTTAATGCGCATTAATGGGAGATCTCCTCGAGCGTTTCGCTCATTAATGACAATGTTGACAGTTCCTGCATGGTGAGTTGTTAGCATGAAAGGTTACTAATTGCATATTAAGAAATAAGTATGAAGGTCACGGGGATGGGAAAGAGTAATTAAGGAGTGTCTAATTATCGAAAGCGGTCAGGCGAGCTTCAAAATAGGGTTCCAAGGTACAACCGTTGGAGTTGAGGGGCCGAGGGTCAAATTGTATGTCTCAAATTTTTTTGAGTGCAAAACGCATAACACAGAAGAGGGCATGATGGGACAGACCAGAGGGCAATTTGTATATCGCAGAAGTTCGAGTAATGTTTGCAGGACACAGAACAATGGAAGTGCAAGCGTGAGCCCGCCTATCAGCGAACCCGCAATAGAGAAACTGGTTCAAGTATGGAATAGAGAAAAGATTGGGCGGATTCGTTTTCGCTAATATATCAAAACTTGTAATATATATCCCATTGCGTTGCAAGATCTTTTTTGCATGTCTCTAGGCATAAAAGAGAAAATAAGAAAAGATAAATTAATTCCAATTTGAGGAGTCGAGCTTCATTTAAATTTCACTGTCTCGTCGACGCTTTTGTTTTTTAATGACAGTATGTACGGTTGTTGCATGATGGAATGTTAGCATTAAACCTTGGTCCGACATAGTAAATAGTGACTAAGAATTGGAGATTTCGTGAACCCGCCAACTCGACGAACCACGAAAGAGATTCCATGAAATGGGCAAGTATGGAAAGCGGTCGGACAAGCTTCAGAATTAGGGTGACAATGGTTCCCAAGAGACGTGACCTCCTGAGGGTCAAATTGCATGTCTCGGAACTTGAGTGCAAAATGTGTACCACGGAAGAGGGGATGATATGGGAGTTTGACGGTCAAGATGTGGGAGATCTCCTCGAGCGATTCGGTCATTAATGACATGTTTAAGGTTCATGCACGACGAAGCTTGTCAATTGCATATTCAGAGAAAAGTAGGAAGGTGGCAGGGACAGGGAACAACAATTAAAAAATGGCTAATTATCGAAAGCGGTTGGTGACGCTTCGAAATAGGGCTAGAAGATACAACCAGCAGAGGTGAGGGCCTGAGGGTCAAATTGTATCTCTCAGGAGTGTTGACCGCAGAATGTGTAACATGGAAGAGGGCATGATGGTGCATTCCTGCAGACAAATTGTATATCGCAGAACTTCGGGTACTGTTTTCTAGTCGCGAAACATTGGAAACAAAATCCTGAGCCCGTTAGTCTGAGAACCTACAATCGAAAAAGTGTCTAAGTATGGAACATGGAAACGGTAGGACGAACTCGATACATAGTAAATGTACAACATCATAGAGATACATCCAACTTGAGGCTAAGTATTCAAAGGAACGACGGGCGATCGTGCTCGCAACGGGGCATTCCAGCGAACAAATTGTATATCGCGGAACACCGGGCATTGTTTGCAAGCCGCGGAAGATTCGAAACACAATTTTGAGGTCGTCGGTCCAGGAACCCGCAATTGAAAAAGTGTCCAAGTATGGAATAGGGAAACACTAGCCCAGACTTGTTTTCGCTAATATATTGAAATTTGTAATAGCTTTCCCATTACCTGACAAGATCTTATCTGCATGTTTCTGAAAAAGTTCTGTAGGGATGGTTAGTCCTCGAGGCTTTTTCTTATTAATGACGATCTTTACGGTTGTTTCATGATGACATCTTAGCATTAAACCTTTGGTGTTTCATATTTGGAAATTTCGTGAACCCGCCAATGCGAGGATCCAAAATAGGGTGACAAAGTCTCCCTAGAAGACGTGAGGCCCCAACGGTCAAATTGTAGTGCTCAGAAAATTTGAATGCATAATGTGTAACAAGGAAGAGGGGACGATGTCGAAGTTCAACAATTAATTTGTATATGGCAGAGGTCCGGGTGCCAATTGTTTTGTACCAGTGTGTTCAGTTGTCACTAGTAAGACCATAATCAATGTATTTTGGGAAGGGTGTGAAGTTAGTGGGGATGGAAGGAAACAACATATAATTTGAAACATTTGTGAACCGTGGTAGAGTGAAGGTTGTGAGTTTGAGGAGTCTGCGGTGGAATTGTAGATCACAAAATTTTTGAGTGGAATATGTATATCACGGAACAAGAAGCAATAGAGTTCAAAAGGGCCAACCCGGCAACCGCGGCCATGTTATCCCCAATTTCTAGGGATAACTAGGAGATCATGTCTCGAGGTCCACAGGTCCTAGACATGGAGTAACGAGAGCAGGATTGACCTGAGCATGGCCCTGGAGGGCCCATCCTTCTCTTCTTTCATTAGATTCATCTTGTCAGCAGCAAAAACATCCATCACCATCACCCTGGTCTTGTATCGGAGAACACTCTTGCTCCATGAGGTAATTGGTCCAGGTATCATGGTATGTGTCACTTTTGATCATTATCACTTTTAGATATATGCATATTACTCCTTTTATCTCTAAGGACTGCTTGGATCTTACATTAACCCACTTGACCATGATTGGGGGGATTGACAGGGTGTCCTAGCAAGCTTGTACCCATAGGTTTTGGTTTGCCACTGGGGGGATTTCTGAAGATCCATTGTTCGCTCCCATCATAACATCACTTTTTCATCTTACCTCCCGCTCATCTATCCCATTCCCCTAGTCTGGGCATTAGGATGATATGTTTGTGGGGTTGCACCTTATCTCGTGGGAAGAAGGGGCTAAAGGCTCAGAAGGTAAAAGCAGCTGGTAAAAGATAAAATCCATAAAAATGAAACCTAGAGATGCCTCTCCCAGGGATCCCCAAGAAGGCAATAAAAATCCTCTTAGCAAGAAACAAGAGGGACTCGAAGAAAAATAACAAAACAAGACCTAGCCAAGAGGATAGGGGGTCTCATCACGAGCCAGCCTATTATGTTCATGGGTACCTAATAGCATGACATTGCCACTATCTGGTTACCACGCCAGGGCAGTGACCTTTGGTTGCATGGCCAAGGGAAAGGGGTTCTCATCATGAGCTAGCCTTATCATCTCTATGAAAGTGCTTGTGGGTAACGCTGTTAGCTTTGGTCACCACGCCAAGGCAGTGTCCTCTAATTAGTCCTTGAAATAAAAAAGAAAAAGCAAATAAAGAAAAGAAAGAATAAAGGCAAGAAAGGGCTTGGAAAAATTTGCATCCATGACGGGTATAGCTCGCCTTCTACAAAGGCACCCACAGGTAATATCATGCATCCCTAGCTCTCACTCTACCTGTATGTCTGGACATCCTGTATCCACACCACCTCGTTTTACATGGCTTGGATGATACCCCTTGGAGACTTTCCTTTCCTTATGGATACTAGCCCAATAGGATATCTTGTCCTTTTCTTCAGCTTGCCTTGTAGGTATTTGTAATGTCTTTGAGCTATTGGATGATATATGAGGGTTTTTATGCATATGTTTGATAATATTAATGATGAAACGTGATTAACATTGTTATGATCCCTGTGACTAATGAGCCCATGGAGGGCGAATTTTTTTATGTGCAGGACCATGCCCGACGGACAGGTACCATTTGGACCGGTACACATGGGGAGATGATTAGCTCGAACCTCCATGGGGCTGAAGAGCCCATCAGATGGTTGCTGAGACCCGTCAGAGGGGCAAAGATAGGACAGTGCTTGATTGAGCTTTTGCACCGGAGAAGAAGAGGACGTTCCATCAGGGGCACTTTGGCTGAGCCAGACCTAGGGGGATTGACCCACTTGCACTGGAACGTTGGCCCCAGATGACCCAGGACGTCACCAAGAGGCTTGTGACGTTATCATGAGCATATGGCAGATGGACAGGGTTGTTGGCACATGTGGCAGTTTGAAAGAGCCCAAAAAGGGCTAACGTTTGGCCTATGGATGTTGCTCTGGCCCCAAAAAGGCCTAATGTCTCCCTTAGGAGGGCTTGACGTCTCATTTTTTGCTCATTTAGGGTTTTAAAAGAACATTTTAATGTAAAAACTGTATGATTTTGGTTTAAATCCTTGTCGGCTAATTTTTATGACCTAAATTTAATTAAACGTCATTGATACAGTATATATTGAGGAGTTTTATCCTCATTTTGACATAACTCATCACTCACTCTCCTAGTGAGGTCTGATTTTTGTGCCCTATTAGGGTTATTGGTTGATTTGAGGATGGTGCACTTGTTTGAGGAGGAGATTTTTTGCAAATTTATGGTGTTTTTCTTGAAGGAAGGTTTACAACTAGGGTTTGCATGCTATTTTCTTGATGATTTGTAAGTATTTTTTTGCAAAACTTCTTGATTGAATGATTGTAGTTTAATTTCTTGCATATATTTATATATATACATTGATGAATCAAAACCCTAGGGGACAAACACACAAGTAGGTCGTTGTCTCATGTCCCCTGATAGAAAAACCTTTTAAGCCATTGAAGAAGAAGAAGAGAGACTAGCCATTGCTACACTCTTTCTATCTTCTTCCCTTAAGCTAGCCGTACTTTTAAACTTCAGAAGGAAGAGGACGTCCCAGGCCTAGATTATCTACACCTAAGGCCGTTTTTCTTTTAGGGTTTGATGAAAGAGCCTTTCCTTTGCAACACTCTCCCTCTTTAAACTCTCTTGTCTTGATTTTACTTGTCTTTGAGCTAGTCGTTTGTCGGGAAGGATGAGAGAGCACGAGGCCTTGCTTAAGCAACACCGAAGTGAGCCTCTCTCTCCTAGGGTTCTGTCTTCAAGGCCCTGCCATTGCAACACCTTGAAAGCTTTCCCTCTTGTCCTTTAAATCTCATCCCCTTCAACTTGTGCGTCCTTCACCTTTTGACTCCATAACCCTAGGCATTGATCTTTATCCTCCAACGTTGAAGTGAAAGTGATTGAAACAACTCTTAAAACTCTTATAATTTGAAACCATAACTAACTACTAACCCTAATAAGGTTGACGTCACTCTTTGATATTCCATCTTGACGCAACATTTTGTCTTTACAAGCAATTAGATGATGGTGTAAGAGCATTTATTGAGTTAGGGATTTATTAAATACATTGTTTGCTACATCATCTCGATATTTATTGATGAATTGATATTGTTCCATTGCTATATTAATAAACATTGATCTCATCGATATCTATTGTTATAATTGCTCATATATTGATATCAGATAGTTATATGAAGTACTAACCCATTGAATCATAGCCTGCATATATTGTTTTGTTGTTGCTTTGTTCCGGGCAGGTGTTCTCATTTGGGCCTACACTTCATTATTGGTTGTTTAGCCGGACTATCTTCTCTTGGTGGTAACCTATGAGGAGGGAATATTACTTTGACCTTTATACCTTAGCCTCTTCAAAACCCCAGGTTACCGGGGACGTCTCCCCTGGGCCTAACCTCCCTAAAGAGAAAGAACCTCCCCATTGAGGTGACATTGGGTGGGGTAGGTTCTTGTTACGCCAGTTTGGCCTCTATTTTCTAGCCTTTGACCTAGCTACAAACTGTGCGATAACATGCCATAAAATTGGCTAAGTATGGAAAGGAACAACGGTCGGTCGGATTCGTCATGTGAGGATATAGATGGAGATGAAGATATGTCAGCCCACCAACCGTGGAACCTGTGATCATAGAAAGGCGACTAAGTATATAACCACAAAGTGATAATAAACGGGTACAAGAAAAGGGAAAAAGGGCTAAGTATCTCACAGAACAACATATATTGTTCGTCTATTAATGCTAATCTTTTCGAACCCCTAGTCAATCCTCACTAGTAAAATCATAAGTTGCAGAAAACGAAAGTTCTTTGGGTGCAAGATGTATATGACAGAACATGGGAAATAAATGTTGGATACCGCATACCCGGGACCCGATGGTTAGATAATTGGCTAAGTATTGAAAGGGATCGCGACCGATCGGGCTCATAGTGTGAGGATATAGATAAAGATAAGCATCTGCCAATCCGCGAATCCAGGAGGCCATGACCATAGAGATGCGACTAAATATAGAACCACAAAGGGATAATAAAGGGCGAGAAAACAAGGAAAATTTAAAGAGAAAGTGTTTATATTTATTCCAATAGTATCCATACTAATATACATTAATAGATTATTTCTGGTCCAAATGCAAATCATCTTCCAATTTGCAGGATGTAGTTCGGTTCGCAAATTTCGTTGAAACCCATAAGCAACAAAAAGAAAAAAATAAAAATAAATAAATATATATATATATATATATATATATATATGACGCAACATTTTTTATATGCACAGATATTATCAAATAGAAGAAGCTGCAATATACGCAAAATATTGAACAGGAACACGGCGTCAACACTTGAGTTTCCTTGTTGTAATAGAGTCATTAATTCATTCTATTTACGGGACTCCCAAGAATCAAAGCAGGACGAGTCCTCCCATTTCTTTCTTAAAGTATAGGTCAGAGGCCACATAAGTATGGCCTATGACAAATTATTGTTCCATGTAAAATGTAAGGAGCGAACATAGTGGCCTTTATTTAAATCGAAGTGTTGGGCAACATAAAGAAAATCTTGTCATCCATGTTTAACTACACACAAAATAAGTACAAAATAAAATAAAAAACAACACCAGAGATTGGAAAACACCCTACAAAAAACTCAAACATCCTATATTCGAATAAATTGGGTTACAAAATACAACTGATATTATTTTCCATGATGACTGCGATTGGGCCCGTCGCCAACAAAAACAAAAGCAAAAATGTACAATAATGAATCTTGTTGACAATCTTTTATAGATTTCAACTTGACCATCAAATGCTTGATTCGTAAAAAACAACGAGTTGAATATCAATTTCAGGTCTTGGAATTCATTGGTGCTGCCAACTAGATCTATCCCAACTTTTTGAACAGCTCGTCTCTTCTAGATATGGCATGCCTACATTGGCTGGTTATTCAACATTCCATACTTTACTAAGTGTTAATTTCCCTCCGTCGTCGAAAACTTGGGGTTTAAGGTGCCTTCCTTGTAATGTTTCTGATCAGTGACATCTGAGACAACTTACATATGCGATTCAGGCCCAATTCAAAGATGATGGAGTGGTTTTATGTGACATCATCTTTGGGGGAAACAAATCCTATTATCCAACAAAAGCTGAGACAAAAAAAAAAATCAAGTATGTTGTGACTGTTATTCTCCCTGTATTCGATCATCTGTTTGGTTGAAAATCTTGCCTAAAGATTTGTATGTTGAACTTCTTTGTTTTATTAATGTAAATTGGAAGCGACGATGTCAGAGTCCGACAATTAATTTGTATATGGCGGAGGTCCGGGTGCCAATTGTTTCGTACCAGTGTGTTCAGTTGTCACTAGTAAGACCATAATTAATGTATTTTGGGAAGGGCGCGAAGTTAGTGGGGATGGAAGGCAACAACATATAATTTGAAACATTTGTGAACCCTGGTAGAGTGAAGGTTGCAAGTTTGAGGAGTCTACAGTGGAATTGTAGATCACAAAAGTTTTTAGTGGAATATGTATATCACGGAACAAGAAGCAACAGAGTTCGAAAAGGCCAACCCGACAACCGCGGCCATAAAATTGGCTAAGTATGGAAAGGAACAACGGTCGGTCGGATTTGTCATGTGAGGATATAGATGGAGATGAAGATATGTCAGCCCACCAACCTTGGAACCCATGATCATAGAAATGTGACTAAGTATATAACCACAAAGTGATAATAAACGGGAACAAGAAAAGGGAAAAAGGGCTAATTATCTCACATAACAACATATATTGTTCATCTATTAATGCTAATCTTTTCGAACCCCTGGTCAGTCCTCACTAATAAAATCATAAGTTGTAGATCACGAAAGTTCTTTGGGTGCAAGATGTATATGACAGAACATGGGAAATAAATGTTGGATACCGCATACCCGGGACCCGATGGTCAGATAATTGGCTAAGTATTGAAAGGGACCGCGACCGATCGTGCTCATAGTGTGAGGATATAGATAAATATAAGCATCTTCCAATCCACGAATCCAGGAGGCCATGACCATAGAGATGCGACTAAATATAGAACCACAAAGGGATAATAGAGGGCGAGAAAACAAGGAAAATTTAAAGAGAAAGTGTTTATATTTATTCCAATAGTATCCATACTAATATATATTAATAGATTATTTCTGGTCCAAATGCAAATCATTTTCCAATTTGCAGGATGTTGTTTGGTTCGCAAATTTCGTTGAAACCCATAAGCAACAGAAAGAAAGAAAAAAATAAAAATAAAATATATATATATATATATATATATATATGACGCAACATTTTTTATATGCACATATATTATCAAATAGAAGAAGCTGCAATATATGCAAAATATTGAACAGGAACACGACGTCAACACTTGAGTTTCCTTGTTGTAATAGAGTCATTAATTCATTCTATTTACGGGACCCCCAAGAATCAAAGCAAGACGGGTCCTCCCATTTCTTTCTTAAAATATAGGGCGGGTGCCACATAAGTATGGCCTATGACAAATTATTGTTCCATGTAAAATGTAAGGAGCGAACAGAGTGGCCTTTATTTAAATCGAAGTGTTGGGCAACAGAAAGAAAAGCTTGTCATCCATGTTTAACTACACACAAAATAAGTACAAAATAAAATAAAAAACAACACCAGAGATTGGAAAACACCATACAAAAAACTCAAACATTCTATATTCGAATAAACTGGGTTACAAAATACAACTGAGATTATTTTCCATAATGATTGCGATTGGGCCTGTCGCCAACAAAAACAAAAGCAAAAATGTACAATAATGAAGCTTGTTGACAATCTTTTATAGATTTCAACTTGACCATCAAATGCTTGATTCGTAAAAAACAACGAGTTGAATATCAATTTCAGGTCTTGGAATTCATTGGTGTTGCCAACTAGATCTATCCCAACTTTTTGAATAGCTCGTCTCTTCTAGATATGGCCTGCCTGCATTGGCTGGTTATTCAACATTCCATACTTTACTAAGTATTAATTTACCTCAGTCATCGAAAACTTGGGGTTTAAGGTGCCTTCCTTGTAATGTTTCTGATCATTGACATCTAAGACAACTTACATATGTGATTCAGGCCCAATTCAAAGACGATGGAGTGGTTTTATGTGACGTCAACTTTGGGGGAAACAAATCCTATTAGCCAACAAAAGCTGAGACAAAAAAAAAAAATCAAGTATGTTGTGACTGTTATTCTCCCTGTATTCGATCATCTGTTTGGTTGAAAATCCTGCCTAAAGATTTGTATGTTGAAATTCTTTGTTTTATTAATGTAAATTGAAAGGGACATCCAAGGCAGCTGCAAAATGTTCCTCTGTTGAAGTACACAACTTCTTCCAGTAGCACAGATCTGGAAAGTGTATCAAATGTTGCAGATCACATCATAATATATCTTTCGTCGCAGGGATGGAAGACATGGCGGGACACAAAATGGTCTGAATTTTCAGAAGTGACGCCAAATATTACGCCATGCACGAATAGAGTCAGAAGGAAATTATAAAATTGGAGACCCACGAATGTGAGAAACTGTATGCGCGTTTGAATCAACATTATAAAATTACAGAACATTTTTTGCCAAAGTTGTAACAGACTTGACAGACAACCAGTTTCTATGTCAAAGAGTGTTGAGCGACTTTTGGATGCAGTAACAGACTTGACATACAATCAAATTTCGATCTCTACTGATACTAATGTCAAGTGAAAGAAATCATGATCGCAGGCTCTAGGTTCACCGTTAGGCATCCACATTGGTGGTGGCAATGGGAACAATGCTATTGACTGCACTGCGGAAATGCGATGAACAAGCAGGGATGTCATTGTCAAAGCAGTTAGATTGCAGGAGTGACAAACCTGCAAAGAACATCGACTTTAGTGTTGCTTTGTCACGACAACTACAATGTTGCTTTGAGTCCATAAATCTATGGACGTTGGGTGTCCTGTGCGATAATCAACTTGACATTAGGCACATGGAAGACATCTATTATCTGACATTACAGTGTTAATGCAATTCCCATAGTGGACGATGACTCAATTGCATTGGCACAAGCAATATTAATTCTGTGATTAATTAACATCCTTGAAGTACGTGAATCCCAAACAACGCCTAAAACTTTTCGAACAACCGTGTGTTCAAAAAATACATTGTTCTATATTTTTAAAAATAAGAAATTGTAGGTGGAAACAACTCTGGAATACACCACTACATTAAGGTCTCTTCTAAAGAATGAAATAAAATGATTACATGAAGGTGGTAGTAAAAGGTAATTTTCAGAAACCAAATCATTACCTGAACAGGCGAAACTTCTTGCAGAAGGTGGTAGTATAAAGTAATCCTCAGAAGGTGTTGCAAAGTTCATAATCCAGAATTTCTTCCCATTAAATTTTCCCAGTTACATGTTGATGCACGGATTAGAAAGCTTTGAGAGCGTCGTTCCCTGGTTATATACCCACCTTCAAGTAAGAGGAGAATATTCGTGCAAAGAGGGGCAAGCTCAACGACCCAGATGCATCCATATGCATAGGAATAACAAATAAAATTGTGCAGTAGCGATAGAAAGTTGATTGTATGTGGAGTTTGTTACTACATCCAGAGGACAGTGAACAAAATTTGACAAAGAATATGACCTTCTGTCAAGTCTGTTACCACACCCAGAAGTAGCTCAACAAACTTTGAAATAGAAACTTCTGTAATTTTAGGATGTCGATTCAACCACCCATACAGTTTCTCATAATCACGACGTTCCAAATTTATAATTTCCTTCTAAATATATTTGCGAATGGAGTAATATTTCGCGCCATTTCCGAATATTACAGACCATTTTGTAAGCCACGGTATGTGCAACTCCTCCGACGAAAGATAAATTCTTGTGTGGTTTGCAGAATTTGATACACTTGCCAAATCTTTGATGGAAGAAACTATATACTTCAACGAAGGAGCATTTTGCAGGTGACCTGAAAGTCTCTTCCAAATCCCAATAAGAAAACAAAGAAGATCAACACACAAATCTTCAAACAAGCCTTTCAACCATCCAAAGCATCGAATATAGGGACAACACCAATCACAAGACACTTGATTTTTTTTATTTTTTTTTTATTTTTTCCTGAGTTTTTGTTGGCTAACAGAGTTTTTTTTCGTTCAAAGCTGGCAGCACATAAAACCATTCCCTCGTCTTTCAATTGGGCCTGAATGGCATCTGTAAGTTATCTCACATGTACATGACCAGGAACATTACAACGAAGGCACCTTAAAGTCCAACTCTTCGATGATAGAGAGAAATGGGAATAAGTATTTAAAATCAAGGCTGGAGGATGATAGTAAAATCTTCCATAGATTTTGGCTTAATTCGTTTTAATGGCAGATGCCCTCGATATTTACGCTTATTAATACCAATCTTTTCAAATACGTGTGATGAATAGTCACCAATAGCACGAGTTAACATTCCCATATGCAAGCAAATTCTCAAATATGACAACCTATAACATATGCACAGTATTAAAGAGGGACATGACGTCAAGACCTCTGTGGATGAAACGTTCATGGATGGTAGTGTGGTGGTACAATATTGCACTGTTACTATGATGGCGCCTTTAAAACACTAAAATAGCCAACACTTTTTGCAAATTCAAAATGGACGCAATTTTTTTATTAGATCCCATAATATTCGCTTGTTTATACATTTTAATGGGAAATGTCCTCAAGCTTTGCGCTTATTAAAGCCAATCTTTTCGAACTTGTCTGGTCGGTTTTCACTAGTAAAATCATAATTAATGTTCTTTGGGAAGGGCGGAAGGTATCGAGGATGGAGGGGAGCGAAATATTCTTTTAACTTTTCTGAACCCGGGAGTGCGTGAACCCGCAAAACTTTGAAGACTCGACTAAGTATGGAAAGGCAGGTCGGACATACAGAGTCATCATAGGTAGAGGCAGGCTTGTGAGTTCGAAGAGTCTAAGGTCAAATTGCAGAGCACAAAATATTTGGGTGCAAGATGTATAGCCCGAACATGGGTGGCCAAAGTTCGATAGCACCTATCTGCGAACCCGCGTTCATAAAATTGGCTAAGTATGCAAACGAACGATGGTTGGTCAGACTTTTGATGTGAAGATATAGATGGCGATGACGATTTGTCAGTTCACCACACCCGGAACCCACGAGCACATAAACGTGATAAAGTATAGAACCAAAAACACATAATAGAGGGTAAAAACAAAAGGGAAAAATGATCAAGTTTAGAAGAAATTGGCTAAGTATGCAAACGAACGACGGTCGGTCGGACTCGTGATGAAAATATATAGATGGAGATGACGATTTTTCAAGTGGCCACCCCAGGAACCCATGACCACAGAAACGTGAAAAAGTATAGAACCAGAAACACATAATATAGGGGAAGAACATAAGGGAAAAACATGCAAGTTTACAAGAGGAAAAAGAAAGGGAGAGAAGAACTTTATCGCTCACACAACAACACTTAGTCTCATAACTATGAAACCATGGAAAGGCATTAACTATGGGATAAATATCGACAGCTATGAAATATAGTTGGAGCCCGACAAAGAGATGTTGTTTACATCGACTGCACAATTTTGCATATCATTTTATCTTAATAGTATTTTCTGGGGATCCAACTATAAAACCATGTAACAACAGATTCAACTGCAAAAGGTCCAACTGCAGTCGCAGGACCTCAGCCTTGCAAAGTTGAATCAAACAAAACTAAGAAGCATCCACCGAACTAAGAAGCAAGCACCACCCAGCCGACCATGAATGCCGATGAAGAACAATATTGGCCAAATTCACTGCACACAAGATTGTATCAAAAAATTCGGAGGAAAATGTATTGTAACACATCTATTAACCAAATATTTCAGGCTGTGAGACCTGACAAGTAAACATTCAAAGCTGTCAGGACTGTCCAAAGGCCTGCCACTGTGCAAGCAATTAAGAAAGGTGCGGTTTTCACGGCAGGTATTTTTCAATACTGGGAGCGGTCAAAATCCTCTTGCAATCCATCCTTGTATGTGATTATTATGACCAGAGAAGCATGACTGTAATGTTGTCTTCATCTCGTTTCTGATTGCTAATGTTCGACACAGAACCCACCTCCACCGCAGCCACAGTGACGCATAAGAAAAGGAAAACGTATTTTCTCCTCACATACAAAAATGTTTTGCAAGAGGATTTCTACTCAAGCATCCCCAACAATCAAATTCCCCACCTGCAAACTGCAAATAGCAAGCGAAGCTAAACACGACACCCAAACCCGCCCGTCAACGGGGAATGACAGAAGGCCAATGTTCGACAAAGAACCTACCTCCAGCACAGCCATAGTGATGCACAGGAAAACAAAATCGTATTTTCTCCTCACAAACAAAGATGTTCTGCAAGAGAATTTCGACTCAGGCAACCCCAACAACCAAATTTCCCACCTACAAACTGCAAATAGCAAGCGAAGCTAAATACGACACCCAAACCTGCCCGTCAATGGGGAACATGCATGAACTAGTGAACCAACAATGCCACTGAAGAACAATATTGCCCATATTCACTGCTAAGAAGATTGCATATAAAAAAAAAAAAACTGGAAGAAAATGTATTCTAACAGGCTTGTTAAGTAAACATTTAAGGCTGTGAGGCCTGTTAGGTAAACATTTAAGTCTGTCTGAACTGCTCTGTAAACATTTAAGAAAGAATGTAGTGTGACAAGTCTCTTACGTACGAAAAAACATTTATTATATTATTTTATAACAACAATTTTTTTTTAGTAACAATAGTTCGAACAATAGAGACTATGTAAAAATAAATATATTCAAAGGAAAAACTAATATGAAGTCAACTAATAAAAAACTGACTCTCTATCTTCAAAACTTTGAATATCCAAACATTTCAAGAAAGAAATAAAAACTCACAAAGACCGTATATGATCTAAAACTTTGGATATGCTAACATATCAAACATTGGGAGTAGCGAAGCTGGCAATAAGACCTCCAATCTGTTATCCAATCAGATCATGACATATATGGTATTTTTTATTATATAAAAATCAATGTTTTTAGTTCCCTAGTTCCAACAATAGATATTGTGCAAATATTTTTAGTCAAAGGACAAACTAATATGAAGTCAACGAATTATTGATTGCTATAGTCCCTCTACGCCTTCAGTAGGGACTAATAAAGACCATTTACTATACCATAAAAATAAAGACCACTTTACCCACTATCAGTAAAAAAATAAAGACCACTTTCCCTATTATCAGTAAAAGAAAAATCAAACAATGATCAGAAAATGATTTACAATGTGAATATAATATGAAAAGAGTATGTGCGTCCAACCCATTTACAATTCCTTCTAGCTTGTCTTCATAGCAGTTTTGAGTGTATGGTTCCTATGAGAAACACAATCCCTTTCCCTGTTACACAGAGAGAGGTTGATCTCTTCATATACAAATATCACAACTAATTACTGTCCTAAATTCCTTAACATAAATACAGTATACCCCTAAGTTCAGGGCTAGTTGGAATGACAACACGAGAATTCTTAATTCCTTAACAAAAACACATTAAACCCCTAAATGTAGGGATTCTTGTAATGACACCACTAACATCGAAGCTGCCATGATTTTGGGTATTGAAGACTCACCTTACTGCTCGTTGGAATAACAACACGAGCATCCTAAATTCCTTAACATAAACACATTAAAATCCTCCATTTAGGGCTAGTTGGAATCACACCACTAACATCAAAGCAGTCACAATGTTGGGTATTGGAGAATAACCACATCGTGCATTGTATTCCTAGACTCATTGTTATTTATCTTCATACCGCTTAGCATCAAAATCCATTTTTATTCTTTACAATGAACGAATCCAACGACTCCAAAATATATCTCAATATATGTGGATAGATATCATTATGTACAACCCCCACATGAATTTTGCATTTGATTGGGGCATACCGATCTAAATTGATGGTCTAATCATATACACATCAAGCCCAAAGTTTCAGGTTCAAATGATCAGATCCGAGTTTATATGGTATGCCCTTGTATCCATATTCAGGGCATCATGTAGAATTAATACAATTGTATAGATAGGCATACACACAATCGATTACATCACCCCAGTCCTTTTGGGGATGTGGATTGAATTTCTCTTATCTTGGTGCTCAAAATATGAATGATGAATCGTCACAGTTACAGTATGATAGATACGCAGGTTAGTGTACTCCGTTTTCTTGCAATGTCGATACAATATGAAAAGAGTATTGAAAAGAGAGCAAGACCTCCTTTTAACCCTGCTCCATTGGCGAAACGCTTGGCTGAAGCACTGATGCAACGATCCATACTTTTTCAGTCTTCGAGCATTCTTAGTCCATGATCTATAAAAGAACAAAAAAGGTCTGATGGTTCTTGTCCCCTCTTCTTCACACCATTGGCAATGGAACTTTCATCTTTGCATTTCTATTCAAATGTTTCAAAGAATTTCCTACCATAGCGTTCGACTTCGTGATTTTCTCCATTATTCTCACATTCTTTGTTCCCACAATAAAAATTATTCCCTCCATTACATTCATACACGCTCGATTCCATCCTTCCTTTAGTATTAAACTTGACTTGTGCATTCCTGTTTGTTATCATTAGCACTTATTGAGCTTCATCTCAACTCTTCCTCTGTCAAATAATTCACAATTTCAACATTTTCTTCACTTGCATGCCATGCTACATCTGCATCTGCATCTCTAATCCTTAAATTGCCTAAATCTAACAAAGGTGTGGATCCAAATCTTTCTCTGTAACTATCCATAGTTAAAAGATCGATAATACCTGTAACACACCCACTACGGGAACTAAGATTTTTTGCCTTTTTCTTTCTCCTTCATTATCGAGGGGCAGAGTTTCTGAATTCCTACGAGGTTCTAGCGTAGGCTAGGTCTTCCAATCGGGACCTTCACCAAACCAATTCACTGGTTCTTTCGTTGAAAATCCATCGGTTGTGACCCTGGGCTAAGCCAAGAGGCGCCTTTCGCATTTCGGGACTTCGAAAAGCGGGAGTCGAGTTCTTCGACTCTTCAAACCCCGAAACCCAAAATCCTATTCACACCAAGCCGCTTCGGGATTTCACCTACCGGGACTTCGTGTACCGAGATTTCAAGATATGCGAGGACAAGAGGTCT
>SNQJ01S0006030.1:237650-252871 GCA_010110895.2 Picea sitchensis
ATCTATTGTTATAATTGCTCATATATTGATATCAGATAGTTATATGAAGTACTAACCCATTGAATCATAGCCTGCATATATTGTTTTGTTGTTGCTTTGTTCCGGGCAGGTGTTCTCATTTGGGCCTACACTTCATTATTGGTCGTTTAGTCAGACTATCTGCTCTTGGTGGTAACCTGTGAGGAGGAAATATTACTTTGACCTTTATACCTTAGCCTCTTCAAAACCCCAGGTTACCGGGGACGTCTCCCCTGGGCCTAACCCCCCTAAAGAGAAGGAACCTCCCCATTGAGGTGAAATTGGGTGGGGTAGGTTCATGTTACGTCAATTTGGCCTCTATTTTCTAGCCTTTGACCTAGCTACAAACTGTGCGATAACATCAATGTATAAGCCAACAAGGGTAGGGGACAAGGGACAACCTTGTTTGACTCCGATATTGCAGTTAATCTCTTTTGACCAGCCCTCAGTGTTTTTAAACTTAGCAATAACGTTTGCATACATCTTTATTGCAGCAATCCTCAACTCTAGAGGCACTTTTATCTCTTCCAACATATTCCAAAGGTTATTCCTAGGAACCATGTCAAAAGTTTTTCTAAAGTCAACAAAACAACAAAAAATATTGGATTTAATTTGGGGAACTCCTCTGCAATGACTTTATCTCGGAAATCAACTTTTACTTATTATTATTAAAAATCTAATACAAATCACAATTTAATATCCATCACATTCAAATACATAAAGAAAAATTACAAATTTATGACAAATTTTACATTGTATTATAAATTTTAAAATACAGCATATGTAATAAACAATATTGCATATGTATATTCATGTACACACAAACCACCATAACTCAACACATTACAATACATCATAAATACACAAGCACACTATAACACAACACATTGCAATACAATATAAATATAAATTTAAAATTGGTTTTCCATAAATATTCACACTTTAGGTGTTATTTATTAAATGTCAAATTTTAAAATCCATTTTTAGAAAATCATATTTTTAAAGCATTAAAATTTAGGATGTAAAGTTGAAAATAAGATTGATTCTATAATGTCAAATTGAAAAAAATATTGAATTTATAATTAAGATTTATTTTTTATTTTTTATTTTTTTCAAAGAAAATAGTTTGTAAATAATGCAAAGCGGAATATAAAATTGATTTTATATAAACATTGAATTTTAGGATGCATAGTTGAAAATAAGATTGATTCTATCTAAATAATGCAAAGTTGAAAATAAAATCGATTTTATATAAATAATAAAAAGTTGAAAACAAAATTGATTCTATAATTAAGGAAAATTGTTTTTTTTAATAAAACAACCTTGCAAAATTAAAAACTTCACATTAATTTTTCTTTATTTGTTGTCATTACTTAAATTATTTGATTATTATCACATTACAATACATTATAATTACACAAACACACCATAACACAACATATTCCAATACAACATAAATGTATAAATTTAAATTTCTTTTTTCCACAAATATTCCAATTTTAGATGTTATGTATTAAATATCAAATTTTAAAATCTATTTTTATAAATTCACCTTTTTTAAGCATTAAATTTTAGTATGCAAATTTGAAAATAAAATTGATTCTATATAAATAATGCAAAGTTGAAAATAAAATGGATGTTCCAATTTTAAATGTTATGTATCAAATATCAAATTTTAAAATCTATTTTCATAAATTCACCTTTTTCAAGCATTAAATTTTAGTATACAAAGTTGAAAATAAAATTGATTCTATATAAATAATGCAAAGTTGAAAATAAAATGGATTTTATAATTAAGGAAATTTATTATTTTTAAGAAAAATAATTTAGAATATTGTCAAAATAAAATAGATAAATTTAAAAATTTTACACCAATTTTACATAAATTTATCTTTTTTAAAATTTTAAAATCTATTTTTCTTAAACATTAAAGTTTAGATTTTAGGATGCAAATTGAAAATAATATTGATTCTATATAAATAATGAAAAGTTGAAAATAAAATTGATTCTATAATTAAGGTTATTTATCTTTTCTAGGAAAATAGTTTATGACATTGTAAAATAGAATAGAGAACATTAAAAACTTCACATCATTTTTTCTTCATTTATTGCCATTGCTTAAATTATTTACTTGTTTTCACGTTACAATACATTATAATTACACAACCACACCATAACACAACACATTGCAACATAACATTAATATATAAATTTACAGAAAAAATCACAAATATTCACATTTTAAGTGCTCTATATTAAATATCAAAATTTAAAATCTATTTTTAGAAGTACAACTTTCTTTAAGCATTGAATTTTAGGATGCAAAGTTGAAAATAAAATTGATTCTGTATAAATAATGCAAAGTGGAAAATAAAATGGATTCTATAATAAAGAAAATTTGTTCTTTAAAAAAAAATAGTTTAGAATATTGTAAAATTAAATAAATAAATTTTAAAATTTTACATCAATTTTTTTTGTGTCACTACTTAAATTATTTGTTTATTTTCCCATTACAGTACATCATAATTACACAAACACACCTTAACAACACATTTCAATACAACATAAAAATACAAATTCCTTTTTTTAAATATTCACATTTTATTTTAGGTGTTATTTATTAATTATCGAATTTTAAAATCTATTTCAAGCATTAAATTTTGGGATAATAGTTTATAACATTGTAAAATAAAATAGATAAAATTAAAAACTTCACATCATTTTTCTTTATTCATTGTCAATACTTAAATTATTTGTTTATTTTTATTATTAAGTTGATTTTAAACAACATAACACTAACATTGTAAAATGAACAACTTTATATCAAATTTTCTTTATTTGTTGCCATTACTTAAATTATTTGTTTGTTTTCATTATCCAAATTATTTTAAAAAACATAAGAAAAGTAATGCCAACAAATTATTATAAAAATACATGTTTATTACATACATCATCTCTCCTATTCAAATATAAAAAATAAAAATCATCATTATATGTATTATAATAAAAAAATATTTAAATAAAATCACAAACCTTGTATCAATAACATTTAAAGGCATAATGAAAAAATACAAAAAATTAACCTTCAACTAGTGTAAAATACAACATATTATATACAATTTTACATGGTTAGAATGATATACATGCAAACAAATCACAATGTTATACACAAAAATACTAAAGAGCACAAATATATAAATTTAAACTTCTTTTTTCATAAATATTTAAATTTTAGAAGTTCATTTTATTAGCCATCAAATTTTAAATTTTAATGACCTTAAACTAATTTAAATTACAACATATTACATGCAATATTATAAGTTTTGATAACTTCAAACTTATTTAAAATACAACATATTGCATACAATATTAATATTACAAGTGTACAATCATATACACCCAAACACTACATAACACAACACCTTACAATACAACACTACATACCACAACAAAAATATATAAGTTGGAAGTTTGTTTTTATTTCCAAATTTTAGATGTTGAATTTTATTAAATATAAGTTTCGATATGTAATTTTAGAAGTTTAAATTTTAGATGTTATTTTTTTATTAAATATCAAGTTTTGAAATGTAATTTTAGCAGTTTATAATTATCAAGTGTCAAATTTTAAAATGTAAAGCTGAAAACAAAGTTAATTGGATATATATTTTAGTTAAAGAAATGTGTTCACTATTTTTTTTTTTCCATTTGTAAAAGATAACATTTATAGTAAGATGATTTTATATAAATTAATTAAATAGATTATAAATTGAAAACCATAAAAACAATCCCATTTAAATTTGAATATTATTTTTTGGTTTTTTATTATTAAATTATTATGTCTAAACATTAATTTTTATTTCATAACCAAACCAAATTTTAAAAATTACTTTTAAATGTCATTTTTATTATAAAATTGTTATTTGCAAAAAAATGTATTTTTTAAATAAATAAAATTTAAATTTAAAAAAACTAAAAACACTGCCCCTTCTCTAAGAAAATGTCCGCTTTTATTAATGTATAGTTGTTGAGAATGTACATAAAAAATAATAATATAATTTACAATTACAAAAATGTAATTGCATCTTCATGAATTACTCCAGGCTGCAAAAGACTTCATCTACCTTCTCATATATACGACTCCTTATCAAAGACTCTCCAACTACCTTTTCATATATGATTCTTTTTCCAAGTATGTAACTCTTTATCAAAACACTTTCCATCTACTTTTCAAAAAACTCTCCATTTACCTGTTTCACAGTAAAAAAAGATTGAATTTATAATAACAATTTTATTATTAAATAATAAATTAAAAAAAAAAAACTTAACTAAAAAATTTCCAATTAATAACCAAAAAAAATTAACTGCGGTTACCATACGCCACGCCACCCCACCCCACGCTCCTGGAGAGTTCCTCAACTGAATCTACCAACAAAGAGATGGAAAACGAGGACACAAGCTGCCATTCAACCGGATTAGCAGTACAAGGAATCCTAGATTTATATTTCGGAAGTTTTGTTTACACCCGGGTTTGCCCACAGAGCAAAGATTTATATTTAGGAAGTTTTGTCTACACCCGGGTTTGTCCACAGAGCAAGGAGTTAGACCGATTGAAATCTTTCAATACACGGAAAACACTTCGAGCCAGGAGATATCCATTTTTTGAGTCATATAAATTTGAGAAGTGGACGACGAAGAAACATTGGTTTGGTTTTTAGCATTGACAAGGAGTATCAGTTTTAGAATAGGTAAAGAATATGAGTAGAGTAGAACAGGATTGAAAATGAGTTCGTTTGTTTTTGGATTGCCAGAAATCTAGGCTTTTAGGGAAGGACAAGAAGTATTAGTTTTTTTAATTTGTCCACAAGAAATATAAATTAGTTGAATCTAATTGAAACTGTAAGTTTAATAGATTAGGCTCTAGACTGTTTTATCCCAGTACTCATTTATTACACTGGAACAAACACTATAGCCAAAAATAAAATCCCAATCAATTTTGACAAACAGAAAAAGAAAAAGAGAAAAAATAAAAATAAAAAAATCTGGAAACTCAAAAAAACATTTTAATATTTAATAGATCTAAGCTGAAAACAGTTTGATGCCTATCCAAAAATAAAACCCTATTGCTTATGAACAGTGCCAAAAGAAATAAAACCTTAGAAAAACCTGAGACATCAAATGATCACAAGCATGGAAAATTATTTCCAAAGATTAAAAAAAAATTCCAAACTCTTGTAGAAAATTGAAGTACGAATTGGAATTATAGGAAAAACAAGAAGATCCCATCCCACCCCAAACCCTTACATGGAATCGGACTAAGAATTAGAATACAATAGATAACAAAAATTATAACAAAGATACATTTAAACCCTAGTTTTATTTTAATACATTCTTGAGTTTTTATCCTATTAATACTTAATAAATCCGACAAATAGTTAATAAACCTGATCTGAAGGAAGCCAAAATTTAAAAATTCACCTGTAATTGCAAAAACCCATAGTATCTACATTTTCTACACTTATAACTCTGTCCCTGCACTCCTACACAAAACAGAACAGAACATATTATTAGAACAGAATAATGAAATGTTCAAATAACTGCATAGCTAGTAGCTATGAAACATTCCATTACATTGCCATTAAAAAGTTATAATAGAAAGTACAGCAGTACGTACCTTCTCATATGTAATATCATCATGTCTCTACAACGCAACCAACCAGATCCAATCTCTCTGGAACCTAACCAACCAACCAATCTTATCTTATGTAATATCACCATGTCTCTACACCGCAACCAACCAGATCCAGTCTCTCAAAGCCAACCAAGCAACCGGAAATGGAAATAAAAAATAAAAAAATAAAATGAAATGGAAATAAAAAATAAAAAAATATCATAAATGAAATGAAATAAAGAAAACTGAAATCATAGAGAAAAGGCATGACATAATGGAAATAAAAAATAAAAAAAATAAAATAAAATGAAAATAAAAAATAAAAAAATATCATAAATGAAATGAAATAAAGAAAACTGAAATCATAGAGAAAAGGCATGGCGATGCTCTGATAAAAACAAAAAACACAAATCCATAAATATTCAACAAACCCCACTCACAAAACAAATCTCAATCTCAAGATCTGTTCCAATTTCTCCAATATTCTACTCCAAACCAAGCACCGGGCTCACAAATGCCTCATCCAGCAACAACAACCGTCGTTCACAGCTCTCGTTCATTTAGCAACAACAAAGCCACCACTACTGTATGATGCCGTAGAATGAGTCCATCACTGGATTCTCCAATCTTCTTCTCCCTGCCTCTGCTCTCAAATGGCTCTGTTCTTTCCAGACTCATTACAAGCCGACCATCTTACTGAGTCTGGAACAGAGCCATTTGAGAGCAGAAGAAGATTCGTTGGTTTCTAGTGAGTCTGGAAAGAACAGAGCCATTTGAGAGTAGAAGAAGATGGTCGGCTTGTAGTGAGCCTGGAAAGACTCACTACAAGCCAACGATCTTCTTATGCTCTCAAATGGCTCTGTTCCAGACTCAGTAGAAGCCAACAAAGGCCGATTCTCCCACCCAAACTCTCAAAATGTGTTTGCTCTTTCCATTTTCCGTCCAAATTCATCAATGATATCGGATTTCAACGAATGTTTAAGTGTTTTGAATTTTCAATTCGCTCAAGCTCACGGAACCCAACGCGGCCGTTGAGACTGGCATCGTACAGTTATCCGCGCTTAAGCTGTGGTTGTCCGAAAGATTGAATTCTCTGGTCGAATAAGATAAATATAGTTTTGAAAGATTCGCTATAATTTTGGGTTCAAATATGTACGGTTTCGAAACATAAATATAGATAGTTTTATATATCATAAAATTGGTGTATTATGACTAATGAGTCTCTAAGAGTAAATGATCTCAAAATATATAATGCTCGATTTTAATTTAAGTAAATGACCTCAAAATATATAATGCTTAATTTTGATTTTTGCAAATTGGTACTCTTAATATAATTATGTGACAATGTACATTGAATAATATATATTATGATGCAATCATACTCAATTATCAACGTGCATGAGAGATGCAACAACTCCAAAATGAAATCAATGTTTTACTTTGGTATGATCATATCAATGCTCCGCAAAGTAATAAACATTTCACTTTGATATGAGCACATCATAGCTTCACTTTGATTTAAGCATATTGGTACACCACACTCGTAATGTAATGATGTCACTTTAGTTTAAGCACAATGATACACCATCCTCATAATGTAATGGTTAAGAACATAATGATACAACATGAGTGGGCCTAATGGTTAAGAACATGAGTTTCCTCTTAGGTCACAAGTTCAACATATTATAAGTATTTTTATTACAAATCGCAATTTATTTTTGTTTTTATTCTATATTTGAAAAATTATTTTGGACTACACATAGGGCCTTTTAACCACTAGAATTGTTGGGGCATCTACTTCTCTAATTTTGTTCTACCTTAAAAATAAAATTACTTGAAAAAAAAAATATTATGTAATAAAGTTTCTTATATTACATAATATATAATAGTTAACAATTATACTAGATGTGATATATAATATAATATAATATAATTAATCAATTATATTATGTAAAATAATGAATTCTATTTTATAAGAAGTATATATTGTTATTATTTCATCAATTAATTCTACCGAAATCAAAGTAGTTGTGGGATGGATTGTTAACCTCCCCACCTAGATTTTATTCATGTTATCCTCATTTTCTGAGGATAACTAAGGAGGTGATGTATCAAGTCCCTCGGGTTGTAGACATGGAGTTTCGACATATAGATGGTTGATAGCATCCACTTGCACAGTGCAATATTCCAGATATAAAATAGTATGCAAAACATAAATATTTTAGTTAGAAATGACAATGAAACAGTTATATAACCAGAACAATACCAGAATAACACCAGAATGAGCACTTTGATTACTGATAGCAATGTCCACTTGCCTCTTCGAGAGGAAAACCTCCAGTAGCGCACAAATCTATTACAATAATATCCAAGACGATATTTTTCATACCCTCTGCTTCTATTTATACTAAATTTATCTATCCAAAAGAACAATCTAGAGGAAGATCCTTCTAGAAGCGAAAGCTTCTATTAGGTCTTCTTACATTTGACTTATTCTTCCTTATTTCTAGGCCATATTAATATTGTCATTTATTACATGGAATTATATTATTCTACCTACGTGAGGGTTAGGGAGTTTAGGTCCCTAACATGCCCTCCCCCTTGAAGAACAACCTTGTCCTCAAGGCTTCACATGAGGGAATTGGTGTAGGATGGTGGTCGGCTCCCAGGTGGCATCTTCTGGAGGTGTATCTTTCCATTGGACTAACACGTCATGGATGGTGCGTTGACGGAGACGATGCTCTCTCTGGGCCAAGACTGCTTTTGGTTGCAACCATATGGAACCGTCTTCATCCAACTCAAGGAGACTAGTTTGAGTTTGACACTTAGTCCAATCACCTTCTTTAAGCAGGAAACATGAAAAACAGGAAGGATCTTCGACTGACTGGGTAAAGCTAACCGATAGGCCACCGATCTCACATGCTTGAGCACTGTATAATGACCATAAAATTTGGGCACAAGTTTCTGACAGTGTTGAGCTTTGAGTGAAGTCTGCTTATAAGGTTGTAGTTGAAGAAATACTTGGTGCCTTTCAACAAAAGGGCGTTCAGAACGACCTTGATATGCTTGTTGCTTCATGCGATTCTAAGCCATGACCAAATTGTCTTTCAGGGCATGAAGAATAGCTTCACGGATTGTAAGATTTGTGTCAACCTACTGAACCTTCGAGACCCCTGGCATATGGGAGAGAAGTGATAGGGGCTTTTGGCCGTAGACTGCTTCAAAAGGAGTCATGCGAGTAATTGTATGGTAAGATGTGTTGTACCACCATTCAGCTAGGGGTAACCATTGAGCCCACCGATTTTTTCGCTCAGATGCAAAACACCTCAAATATGTTTCCAAACACTTGTTGATGACTTCAATCTGGCCATCCGTTTGGGGGTGATAGGCAGTGCTGACGTGCAATTGGGTGCCCTGTAGCTTGAACAACTCTTGCCAAAAATTGCTGGTGAAAGTGGGGTCTCTGTCAGAGACAATAGAATTAGGCATGCCATTAAGCTTGAAGATATTATCCATGAAGAATCGAGCCACTGTGGAAGTTGTGAATGGGTGTTGAAGAGCACAAAAATGATCATATTTGGAGAGGCAATCGACGAACACCATGAATACCGACTTATTGCCCGATTTAGGTAAAAACCTACAATGAAGTCCATAGAAATATCTCGCCAAATAGCAGGGGGGATCGGAAGCGGATGGAGTGTGTCCGAAGCTTTGACATTTTCTCCCTTGTTGCATCGACATACCTCACATTCAACCACAAAGGTGCATACGTCCTGTTTCATACCCTCCCAGGAAAAAGAGTGTTTGACCCGTTCCTAGGTTTTGGTAAATCCTGAATGCCCGGATGCCGATGAGGCATGAAGTTCAGAAAACACTATGGATTTAACATGGGATTTCTTGCATAAATAAAAACGACCTTTGTAGTGAAGCTCTTCATTATACCAACAGTACCCTGGAGAAACTAAAGAATTGTGTTGCAATTGGTGGAGCAGGCTAGAAATTTTGGGGTCTTGTAACCATTCCTGACTAACAGCTTGAAGACAATCTGGTACAATGAAGGAGAGGGAGAAACAGGACCCGTCTTCTTCATATTTCTGGGAAAGGCCATCAACCACTACATTTTCCTTTCCCTTGTTGTAAATGATCTCATAATCATAGCCAAATAGCTTGGTCACTCATTTTTGTTGCTTCGGGGATGAAATTCGTTGTTCCAAGAAATACTTGAGACTCTGATGACCAGTTTTGATTTGGAATCGTTGACCCAATAAATAAGGATGCCAGAGATCCACAACATGCATAATAGATAACATTTCCTTTTCATAAATGGATTGGCACAAATGTTGCTCTGAAATTTGTTTGCTAGTGAAGGCCAAGGGCTTTCCATGTTGCATGAGGACGGCTCCAATTCCTTTTTCAAAAGCATCACATTCCAATACGAATGTCTTTGTGAAGTCTGGGAGTGTTAGGACAGGAGTCGAGCACATAGCCCTATTTCACCTTGATGGTTGACATTGTGCCCTAGTAAGTGGTCACCCTTGGGTATGGGTTTTCTACTGGGAGGTCCCCTTGACAAGTCATCATGCTTTTCCCGATCATACTTACCACTTTCCACACTTCATCCCCTCACCTCCTTATGTTTTGGTATTTTTGGGTTTAATGACCCGAAAAGGGATTGTCCCTCATTTCATGGGAAAAAGGGGTTGAAGTCCGAGAGGTTTGTAGCTGGAAAAAGATAAAAGCCAATCATCAACCTTCTAGATGTTCTACCATGGATCCCGAGGACAATGAAATGTCTCTCATAAGAAACAGATGAGACCCGTTGAAAACAACAATGTAAAAATGCCAACCAAAGTAGAGCGTGTGTAGGCAATGTTTTTCATGCTTAGGTAGAAGTCCCACACATTGTCTTCAACTTGGGGAAGCATAATGTGACCAGGGTAGAGTCAAGGTGGGAAATTTTTTTCATGCTTAGGTAGAAGCCTCACCTTGGCTTCAACCTGGAAAAATCTTAAAAAACAAAAGGCAATAAGTGGGCTTGAAAAATGGATGCATTGAAAACGAAGGTGCAACACACCCTCTATAAAGACACACATAAATGAGACACTATTATCCCTTATATGTCATGAACCCCATGCCCAAAAATTTTACCCCCATCCACTTCATCTTCTACACATGGCTTAGAGGGGGGTCCACCTGGGAAACACTCCTTGATTTGGAGGATGATGCACCCAATAGGTCACTTTTTCAACCCTCTCGTACCTAAACTTGGTAAGTTTCATAGATTCTTTGAGCACTTGTTTAATTTTGTGAGGTGGTTTTGATGCACATGATTCGGTGACTCTTTTATTGATTTGATTTACTTATCACGATACATTTGGCTTGAGGTCCTCAGAGGGTGTATTCATTGTCTTTGCAGGACCTTGCGTGGTGGCCAGTTTTGGAGGAACAAGCCTAGCTTGGGCTTCCTTGGGGCATGAGGCCTACGTGATGGATACCATGGATCACCCATAGGATGATGATGATAGACTTTGGAGGATTGAGATACATTTTGGATCAACTCACCTAGACCCTACAATCTCAACGTTTTACCTTTGAAGGTCAAAACGCCACATTTGGAGGGCTTGACGTCACCCCCGGGCTAGGGTTTGGAGTGGTGGTGTGGTTGACGTGAAACTTGGAAAGTTTTGGATGGAGAGAGACCTTGGCTTGATGGAGAAGGTCTTATCTCATGATAGGAAGGCACTTGGAGGCCCAAATTTTCACCTCCAAGCTCAATGAATTGCTCTAAGTGCCAAAACATTGCCCTAAAGGCCTCACACCATGCTTCTTTTAGGGTTTTCTTATGTGCAAAATAAAATTTAAATTTTTAAAGGGGAAAATTAAGGGTTGTTGGCCCCTTACTTTTTGTTTTACCCTAAAGTTTAGTTCACAAATACGTTTTGGAGGATTTGTATAAATAAGGATCATTTCTATTTCATTTTCATCATAGCTCTCCCATCTTGGAGAAGATACTTGGCTGAAATTTGTGCCCCTCTTGGGAAATTTTACATCTCTCTCTCTCTCTATTACTTTCAAATGGGATGGTTTGTATTTTATATTTGATGGAGAAGCGATGTGTTATCTCTCTTGGAGGCTAATTCTTGCATTGTGGTAGATTTTTCTTGGTCAAAGAGGAGTTTATCTTGGAGGCTAATTCTTGCATTGTGGCAGAGGAGTTTATCTTGTCAATGCTTGGACTAGCTAAGGAATCTATGCTTTTTCATTGCATTCTTTCTTAGTCGCATGGTTGATTTTCTAAGCTCTTGGGGAGTATAAGAGAATACAACCCCACTAATTCTATCATAATTTTCTTGAATTAGTTGTTGCACAAAGGGTTACTAGGAGGATTAAAAGGACTTACACCCTCCTAGTAGTTCCTTCCTAGTCTTGCTTTCCTTACGGAGTAAAAGGGTTTACACCCCTAAGGAAGTGGAAAAGATAGCTCATTCATTTAAAGACTCCATAACCCTATAGTTTTAGACACTAATCTCTTGCATTGGAGAAATAAAATCATTGCATTGGTATACGTGAAAATACAAAATGTATTGAAATTGTCTTGGTTGGATTATTTTCTATGTGTTTTAAGATTGCTAAGGCCCATAGGGCGTCTTGATTGGATAAGGGTATATTGTTGTTGTTATAAATTTAAGCTACAACCATTAGGGCTACAACAAATTGCTCTCAAACGTTTACTTTTTCTCTCCTTTCAACCGTCAAAATTTGCTAGAAAGTTGCCATAATAATCTACTTGAAACTCTGCATCTTTCGGGCGTTCACTTGTAATTTTTGGTGGATGAAAATATTTGTTGCAGAAATGTTTTGCTACATCTATAAGGCTGTTACAATATCTCTGCAATAACATATTTGAACAACCCTCTAATACCACTAAGTTTTGTGCTAAAGTATTTGGAATTAATCTACATGTTGTATGCTTCATCTCTTAATAAATATTTGATACTTTGAGAGGTTATATTTGCAGTAATCAGCATTGTTCCTCACTCATGTATATATTATTCTTTCTTGAAGTAGTTTGGGACATCAATCTTAACTAGTTTGTCCACTTGATCTTTAGGCTTGTATATTCGTCTCTTCTTGTGTCTCGGGCATGTACAACTATCTTCTGCAGGTACACTACTTCTCAACAACCTTCCGTCATCAACATGACTTCATCCCAAGCCTTCCATATCTCCACAACTTGACCTATAGGGGCTTCACTTCCATAACTTCACTTTCCATATCATTTCCCCCCAGGGTCACCCGGGATTCCCCCCTTTTGTTGGATTTATCCTTCACTACAACGAGGAGAGGGTTTATCTGAGGTGACCGTGGGTCGGGATTTTCTCAACCTACAGTTTGTGCGATAGCAATTTCCATTATATTACATAATTAATTATAATTTTATGTTTTGAGTTTTAAATTTATTATCAAGTATATAAAAGTAATACTAAATTTAATCAATTATGAATTGTTTTAAATAAAACATAATATAAATCTAAATATTTTGGCACTAAATTATTTATTGTGTATACAATAATCTTAAAAAAGATTATTATTTTTATACATTTTATCTCTTAACTCTATACTAACCAAATTTACTTGGAAAATATTTTTGATTAAAAATATATAGATTAACCTTCCCTAGATAACACCTCTAACTTAATGTGATGTGGCATATGGTTTTATTATTTTAATATTTTCCTTAGGAGGACCATTTTAGAACAAAGCTTATTTTAATGCTCTACAACTTTGGGGTTTACCCTCTCCCTCTCTCCGCGCCATTGGAAATTCCCTTGAAAAATTCCATTATAGAAGCAAGGAAATAAAGAAATACAATATCACCACAATGCTCTAATATGTGTATAAACAGATTTTGAAAACATATTCTTCAATACAAAGTTCGTTTTGAAACATGACATATGGAATCTCGTTTCCCCAAAAGTCCAAGGCAATCCAAGAAACACCAATGTAAATCAACCTGATGGGCTAACACCAAGGAAAAACATCAAAACTAAGTCACTAGACACGTCCAAACCCCCCGTATGTCATGTATCCTATGTGTCGGAAGAGACACACTAAGTACACATGTCGAACATGCCACGTTGAGGACATGTGTTTAGTACGTGTCATGTTCATAGGACACATGCCAAAAACATGTTCGACATGTGCCCTCAATGTGTCTTGAAAATAGGGCACCTGTCCTACACAAAAGAGGACCTAGGCTCATGTTTTCTCATGCAAGTTGCAGTTGTGAGGTGTTCCAGTGTGCAACTTAGGGTTATTTTGCTTTTAAATGCTATTTAAAGAGGTCCCCACCCCCTCCATTTCACCCATGCTAGTAATTAATTGGAATATTAAATTCTTAAAGTAAAAGTGACATGTCAAGTGACTTAGTGGTGTATGTGCGCACCAACCTCCATATTATTTACAGATAGAGAGAAGAGTTGTTGAAGAGAAAGACAAAGATGTGGGATGTGTTTCCGGATGATATGGGTTTGGACAGTAGGGTTCAGTTGGCATTAGCCAACTTGGATGTTAATGAACAACGTTAGAGCCGATCACTTCTGATGATGGTTGTCCTCTCGAGGGATCATCCTCCACACCAACAGATGCACATATTACATTGGATATAAAGGAGGAGGAGGATGGAGGAGAGAGCAATGATAATGATGTTGATATTGATGATTACGACATGGAGGACTACTTACAATCATGACTCATGATCTATGAGATTATTCCATCTACATTTCTATTATCTACCATGTGGCTATTTTGTATTTGCTAATGACATTCCCACCTATACATTTCGAGTTTGATGACTTAATGAGATTGAGAATGTTGCATCTTATGGTTCTAATTTCTTGTGTGTTCAATGTTTTTCATTTGATCATCATTGATGTTATAATGTGTTAGGTTACATGTTTTGTTTCATGTAAATGTTCCAGTTTCTAAAAAAATATGAATCTTCGTCTATAGTTCATTTTTGTATGTGTAATTTTCATTTTTTTTCACGTGTGTAGACATATCTGTGTCATATTTTCGGGATCATCGTGTCACATGTCGTACACTCTTATTTTCGTGTCCTCCCTGTCCCGTGTCATCGTGGCAGGTGACATAGCATCAAATGATTATCAAGGATGAGCTAGATGACTTGAACCCACCCGTAGATGAGCCAAAAATAAAATCAAAAGAAATTAGACATCCCATCAAACGAGCAATATGTTATGTTGGAGGATTCAATGAAGGAGTAACATGTTATTCCATTATATCCGGATCATGAAGCTGAAATCTCATGTGTTTGAAATAGGATGAGACTCTAAAACAACAAAAACCTCAAAACTAAGGAAAACCGGAATTAGAGAGGGTAACATTGAATATATCAATAAAAAAGGATGTGTAGAAAACAATAGTGAAGTAGAAAAAACCTCATTCAACAACACAATTAGTGGTGAGAAGAAGCCAAACAAGTAATTCAATTTAGACATGTATTGTTTCTAAA
>SNQJ01S0006031.1:6603-37060 GCA_010110895.2 Picea sitchensis
TCTTGGTGCTCTAACCATTGTTCTATCCTTGAAAACACTTTCAATCCTAACCCCTTAGGCCTTAGTTGTCCCCATACCCCTATACATATTTATTCATAAATATGTCTTGTCTATAATAAATGCTCTATCCATTGCATTAAGAGTGCACACAAGCTTTTGTGACTTGATTGAATAGATATAGGTTTTGGTCATTTATGCTCAAGAGGAATGCATGCACGTTCCTAGAACGTGCATGTGATTTAGTGCGCATGCATTCTACGAAAGTGCACACAATCCTGCTGCGAATTTTTTGGTGCCAAGCACACTCTATCACCTCATCTCTTTCAAGGCCGAAAAACAATCCATGACATCTTCAAACAAAAATAATGTGCACATACATGTTTTTATTATTTTAGTGTTCTTGTTTGATTCATTGAGAGTTTTGTGCTATTGCCAGACCATTTTAAGAAAATTTGGAAGGCAAATTTGTCAAGTGCAATTGGAATTGTTGTTTGTATCTTCTTGTGTTTTCTTGTAATTGGAAGACAAGTTTGTCCATGTGTAATTGGAATTGTTGTTTGTATCTTCATGGAAATGGAAGAAAAATGTGTCCAAGTCTAATTGGAATTGTTGTTTGAATCTTCTTGTGTCTACTTGGAATTGGAAGACAAGTTTTTCCAAGTGCAATTGGAATTATTGTTTGTATCTTCTTTTAATTGGAAGACAAATTTGTCCAAGTGCAATTGGAATTGGAATTGGAATTGAAATTATTAGATGTGTCTTCTTTTATAATACAAAAACAAATTTCTCCACTTGGTTGTGCCTTATTACATAACAAAAAGAAAAATTTGTGGGGGGTGTTTGGAAGCCAAATTTTATCTTTAAACATTGGGAACCAACGGATTCGAGAAATAAATTCCTTAAGAAAAAATAAACTGATCGAAAAGGTAGAATAAGAAAGAGAAAATTCAAAGTTATGTATGTCAAATCGTAGGATTTTAGAAGAGGGAAATCCAATTTCTAGTGGAATAGATGCCTCTATTGTTTCTCTTCCATCACTAGAAAAAAAGCGCAAGAGTTTATTAGAGAGAAATCCATCCAGTATCTCATCAAGACAACTTGTTTTGGATGACCAAAAGATGGAGGATTTTCTTGGAGATTATTATATTATGACAGTGCAATACCTTTCCAACGTTACATATTATTCGTGTTTTTTACTCATAGTTGATGAGAACGAGCCTTCACGAATTTATGACTAGTTATTAACAAGTCCATTGTTCAAAACCTTGGTTTACCTCAGGAACCAATTTCATACATTTTTCCAAGGCCTTAAAGGAGAGAACAACTTGTTGTTCACTTTTATTAGTTTTTTGTCCAATAAAATTAGCAAGCTTATTTTTGTCCCCTTGTTTATAATTTTCACCCTCGGGTCATTTTGGCCATCCTGGGATATGAGGGAGGATGATACCCAAGGTGGGTGGCCCTAAATACCCAAGGTGGGTGGTCCTAAATATCCAAGGTGGGTGGTCCTAAGAGATAATTTCCATAAGTCTTTCACCTCTCCTTTTTCCTTTCTTTCACCACCTCAGACATAGGACCATCTGAGGTGGGGGTAGTCTATGCCTTATGTCAAGCTATCAAAGAGGATGTAACCGAATTCACAACTGGATAGGTTGGATCTATCCTAACTAGAATTTTTTTCTTATAACAATGGTGGGTCACAAGCACTCTATTACGTAAAACATCTATGGCATGGAGGCTTGATGCACTATTTCCAATCCTACGATCCTAGAAATGGTCAACATGATGATATTCAAACTCAAAATATCTATGTTTCAGATTGGGACTTGGCTCCCAACACGTTGAGTCCCTGGAGTGAAACAAATGGAAATGTATTCATCAATGGTCATTCCCCCTCTACCTCGTGTATGGAGGTTTACAATGTCACCTCGCCTCTAGATTCTTGTAATATAGTAAACATCCTCAACCTCTATTTTCATAGGTTTACCATCGAGCATAAATGCATCTACATATGGCTCCTAGTAGTTAATGAGAAGCTACAATAATATTTTTTTGTCTAACATATTATTCATCTTGAAGAATTTTTTAAGAGAAAATTATCAGAGCCATTCCATGGAATCTAGTTCTTCAAGAAATTGGTTTTTTATGTCCTCGTGCTCTCTCTCCATCCATTCTATCACTATCCTAATTTTTTTTGCAGAAGGAAAAGGGTTAGCATTTCATTTTTCCCTTTTACACGGACTTGTACATGGTTCCCCTTTATGACAGTTGCATACATATGCACTTTTATTTAAAGGAAGGTGTGTATATGGACTCTTGTATGCACCCCACACCAAAGAGAGGTGCGTATAAGTCTGTGCCCTTTTGAAAATTAAAAGTCCTACTTAAAAATTGACAAAACTAGAAAGATGATTGGATGAAATTTAAGAGGAAGAATATCTCTCCCGCCTGGTCTAGATGATGTTGGATTTCATCCTTTGTAGCTCCCGTAATCACCAACTCAAGTTTGGGGGGTTTCACACCAATTTCACTCTTTTTGGTAAAAACACAAATGGTATAGTAAATTCGGCAATTTTGACTATTTAAATGTAGTTTTCACCCACTCTTATATAATATTTTACCATTTTTATGTTTTTGGACACCTAATGAACTAATATTCAAGTGTAGATAATTTTTTTGGTGCATTTTATTCAAGAAATATGATAAATCATGGTGTTTCTCATGATTTCAGGCCACCTATTAGACTCTTTAAAGGTAATTTTTTTCACCGCTATCATATAAGGTAGGCCATTTCCACCTTGCATTTTGCACGTTCAATGACTATTATACATCATCCTTAGGTTCGATCCCAATTATTGGAAACATGAGCCTTTTCCCATTGATTTTAAGTGTCGTTTTTTTTGTAGTAGACCCTATTGCTCATGGGAATCCTATATAGAACCTTGTTTTTCCTTTTTGGTGCCCATTTAAAAGTATTTTCATAGGCTCGAGGGTCCTATTTAGTCCCTCCATGACATTGTGTTGAAACCTCATATTCTTCTCAATATTTTTATGGCTATTACCCATAGGGATCCCTTACGTTTTGTGTTGAGTTGTAACTACATTTCATATTTTCCACTTTCTCTTTTGAGCCCAATGTCGGCTTCAAATTCTTGTTTCTTAACCATTTTATTATGCATTCTCATAAATTTCTACCCTTCCAATCTTTTCCTTTTCAACTTGACACCTATATCCTAAGAGGAAACATTCTGCCAAGTGTCCATATCCTGGATGTGTTTCCTTTCATTGAGAACATGTATGTTCCTTGCACTTGGAACTAGTTTTCTTTCCCATGACAATCATTTCCTCTGCTGTATTTTAGCATTATTTTATTCATTTTCAATATTTATAATATGAAAAATAAATAAATAAATAAATAACAAAAAAAAGAGCGTGGGAAAGAGTCTTCTTTTTAGTTTTTTGTAGCAATTGAGTTTCCTATGAAAAAAGCACACAGTTTTGAGTCCATGTCTCAACAGTTTGGGTTTAGTATGGATTTAGGAAACTGAACTAGTTACACAGAGTTTGTACTCCTCTAGCTAGATATTCTTCCAGTCACTATGGAGATTAAGTTGATGCCTCCTATCTCACATACTTATTTCAATGTTCATATTTCAGTACATGCTGCCTAAGTCACTTGATTATCTCATGCTTTTGTTCAAAGGAATTTTTATCCTATGTTAGACATTCCTCAAAATTATTGACTTTTCAAGTCGGAATTTCTGTTTGTCAAGTACTTCTCATAATAACAAGTATATTTGTCCTATACTCATGTTGGTATGGAAGGTCCCCATTGAATTCCTGCTAGTAGGTTAACTCTTATCAACTTTGTTGGATAGTGGGTTGTCATTGATGTCAACATATGTGATGGGTGTATTTGAAGAAGTCTCCAAAGTGGTCCCCTTGTGGAATATCTCTAAGCATGGCTCTCATAGGAAGACAATTTTAATAAGTCTACAAGAATCCCTAGAGGTGTGGTAATGGATCCCAAAGTTGTTTGAGGAATAAGGACATGAAGGAAAGTGTAAATGTAGGTAACACAGTCATAAATGGATATTCCTTGTTGTTATGTTTCTGGTTATAGGTGGTATGCCACATGGTTCCTCATGGTTGAGAAGCTATGAAGTCATGAAAGTTGGAAGCCCTAAATATGGGTTATGAAGCCCCTAGTTGGTTGCAAGACAATTAATGAAAGGGTTAAGTGGTTGTAACAAGAAACCCCTAAAGTAAGGAAAGAAATTATTGCGAGAAAGTACGGATTGTTGGTTATCATTGATGTCAACCATTGGAGAGTGATATTGTAGATTGATTTCAACCCTTAGTGATTGATGTCAACCCTTGGAGAAAGTCTGGTAGCATAAATGTTTGGGTAATGGACCCAAGTTTGTTTGATGTATAATGGTATGAGTTTTAATATATTTCAAGGTAAGACTACTACATATGGGTAGTACATGTCATTACATTTCCGGTGGTATGTGGAACGTCACATAAATCCTCACGGTTAGAGAGTTATGGCCATGTGAAGTTGGAGAACCCAGGTTTGGGTAATGTAAACAAGTTTATTTGATGGATAACAGTATGAGTTTTGATATATTTGTAGGTAATAATAGTCTATATGGATAGTACATTTCATGCCATTTCCAGTGGTATGTGGAAAATCACAGAACTCCTCACAGTTAGAGAGTTATGGCCATGTGAAGTTGGAAAACCCACATGAGTCATCTAGAAGCCCCAAAAGGTCAAAGTAGTCAAAGTGGTTTAAGAGATTTTTAGAAGGTAAATAATAAGGTGAAGTGATGAGTGTACTATAATTCAAAGTGAATACAAAATAAATTATTTAAATAATAAAGTTTATGGAGAAATTACTAAGTTGACAAGTGGTTAGAAGTGGGTTAGCCCGAAAATAAGGAAAGTGGTTTAAGATTGTTAGAAGGTATCCCCTTGAGGTAAAGTGAAGTGATGAGTGTATATAAGTCAAAGTGGATACAAAATAAATTATTTAAATAATAAATTTAATGGATAAATTACTAATTGGACAAGTGGTTAGAAGCTGGTTAACCCTAAAAGAAGGAAAGTGGGTTAAGATGGTTAAAAGGTAACCCCTTGAGGAAGCTACATGAAAGTATAAATAAGAGGCACAGATCTCTCATTTAATATCACACTTGAGAATATTAAATATATACATGTTATTAAGGTAACCAAAGGATATATAAGCCAAATTTCAGAGAGAAGGTGAAGTAAAGAAGGCCGAAATTCAAGGGAGGATAAATTCTTTTGATGATGCTTTCTAAGGTATGTTATTTACATGTCATCTCACTATTTTCACAATAAATTTTTTTCTAGAATGATTCTGACCATGAAATTGATATTTCATTGAGAAAACATATCCAAGTAGTCGTGGTATGAATTTTAGCTTATGGGTCATTGTATTTTTGGAGGTACACTCCGTGGAAACTAGGGTTTGTGGCTAGTCCTGAAACTAGTCTAAAACAAGTGTTTTGGGTAAAAAAATCATAACTTCTTCGTAACATATCCAAATTAGGTAATAAAAAATGTGTTGGTTATAGTACAATCTGTAGTATTATGTGTAAAGTTTTTATATCCATACAACAAATATTCCGTGCGGGGCACGCTCTACAAGTTCGCTCTCTAGAATAAGCTAGAATTCAACAAGGTATGTCATTTTTGCTATAACTCCTTTTATGAGAGGTTCCAAGTAGTGACACATGGAGGAATTGCATTAATCACACCGAAGAACATTGTGTACTATTTTTAGATATTTATTCATTACAGGTACATAGTTATGATTATTTCAAGTTAGGGTTGTTGACTAATCCAAAACTAGTCATGTGAGACTACAAAAAAGTTTGATGAAAATGCTAGTCTCTTGTTGTTAAAGTTAAGGAAGGTTTGCAGGTATGTGATCATATACACCAGGTCTATTACAGAGTTAAAAATCAGATTTGGATGATGAAATTGATGAGGGATTTTGGTTGAGGTACATATTGGGTACATGGTTGAGACAAGTAGTTGATGAGTTGGCACATACATGATGTGTATAGTTGATGATGTTGGTACATATTGATGAGTAGTTGATACATGATTGTTACATACTTGGTACATGGTTGGAGGCACTTATTAGTAGTATTGTTGACACATGGTTTATGGATGATGTAGCATGCTTGTCTTGGTATATTATTAGAATCACATATTGATCTTGGTGATGATTATGAGTTGTTGTGTTATTCTTGGTTGATGCACATCTTTGAGAGTTGTCTTGGTGATTTATCTTGGTGAGTAGATCTGATTTGGTTGATAAGATTGATGATACAAGTTATTGTGACAGGTTATTTGTACAAGTTGGTGCATGGTTTATGCACTTGTTTATGGTATAAGTTGATTACAGGTTGTTTGGTACAGATTGGTGCATGGTTGATGCACTTGTTTATGGTATAGGTTGATTACAGGTTGAGGTGCATGTTGATGCATGGTTCAAGTTATTGGTACAGGTTTTTTGGTGCAGGTTGATTGGTACAGGTTTACAACAGTATATCTCACAGTGATAGTGTGACAGTGGTTCCATCATTTTACTTATACATCATGGTGGTTGGATGGGGTAAGGACATGTGGTTGTAGCCACCTTCCGGTTGTATCTAGAAAAAATAGGGGGTTGTAGCCAGAGAATTGGGGATTTGGAGCTTCCCTTAGGTTGTTTCCTGAGAAACTAGGGGCTTGGAGCCTCCTTCTAGTTGCAGCTAGAAACAAAGGAAGTTGGTGCTTCCAATGAATGTAATTCTTCAAGACATATAAGAAAAAGCATTTTGTGGTTCTCTCCTGCTTTGGGTTTCCACGTAAAAACACTGGTGTACTGTGTATGTGTATGATTATTCATTTTTTTTGGATTACTGATTCACCCCTGCCCCCCTCCTCTCAGTAATCCAACAATTGGTATTAGAGTCAGTTCCTTCAAGAAACAGTTTAACCACTGGAAGGAGATCATGGATTATTATGAGGATGGAGTACCAATGTTTAATGGTCAGAATGGTTTTAAGTATGAGATGTGGAGCATAAGGACGAAAGTATTTTTACAGGCATAGGGACATTATATTTGACATTCCATCCATCCATCCATTCCTCTTCCATCCTTCCTCCATCCATCCATTCCATCCATCCATCCTTCCTTCCGTCCATCCATCCATCCATTCCATTGCCTTCCATTCCATTCCTGTCCATTTCCATCCATTCCTCCATTCCATTCCATCTCACCATTCCCTTCCATCCATCCTCCGTCCATCCTCCGTCCTTCCATCCATCCATCCACTCCATCCATCCATCCATTCCATCCTTCCATCCATCCGTCCATCCTCCATCCTTCCATCCTTTCCTCCTTCCATCCACTATCCATCCTCCTTCCATCCTCCATTCCATCCATTCCATCCATTCCATCCATCCATTCCATTCCATCCTCCATCCATCCTCCGTCCATTCCATCATCCATCCATCCATCCTCCATCCGTCCATCCAGTCCTCATCCATCCATCTTTCATCCATCAGTGTGCTATAAGTCAAAGTGGATACAAAATAAATTATTTAAATAATAAAGTTAATAGTCAAATTACTAATTGGACAAGTGGTTAGAAGTTGGTTAACCTAAAATAAAGAAAGTGGTTAGAAGTTGGTTAACCCTAAAATAAGGAAAGTGGGTTAAGATGGTTAAAAGGTAACCCCTTGAGGAAGCTACATGAAAGTATAAATAAGAGGAAAGGCTCTCTCATTTAATATCACACTTGATCATATTGAATATATGTAGGTGACTGAGGTAATCAAATGATATCTAAGCCGAATTTAAGAGAGAAGGTGAAGTAAAGAAGGCCGAAATTCAAGGGAGGATAAATTCTTTTGATGTTGCTTTCTAAGGTATGTTATTTACAGGTCATCTCACCATTTTCACAATAAATATTTTTCTATAATGATTCAAACTGTTAAATTGATATCCCATTGAGAAAACATATCCAAGTAGCTGTGGTACAAATTTCATCTTGTGGTTCATTTTATTTTTGTAGTTACACTCTGTTGTTCCTCAGTTTATACTTTAAGGCTCTAAAGTATACTGTCAAGGAATCTGAAAAGACAGAGGGAGATGACGATAGGAAAAGATATGATAAAAAGATGAGGGCTATAGTTGGTTCCTCAACTGTCTCTGTCGAAATTCCCAGTTTTCTTGGATACTGATATCTCTCTTAATTGTCGCCCATGAACTTTCTAACTCAACTCGATTATTTGTTGTTTGTAAGATAGTGTTAAATAAATTTAGAGCGATGTTGGTTTGATCTGAAAGGTCGGGATCGATATTAGACTGCCTTGCAACTGGTACTTTCATGAAGGGTAAAAGTAAAGAAGATAAAGTTCTTTTGTTTTCTTTTTAGGTTTGTTATCTCTATTCCACAATGTAACGAGAATGATGTCAACACCCAAATAAATAGGATGACTAAATTGTAGGCCTCTTCTTGTATCTGAGTTAAATTTTAAAGAAAAGACACATGTATGATATGAAGAAAAACATAAAGCTATTAGCAAAGTGAGGCATCAATTTTAGAGGAATCTCACATAGTAACAAAAGACTACGAAATGAGAAAAATATTAATTTAGCGTATGATGTATAAATCTAAACATCTACAGGTCTTGTATATGTTGATAACAAATACAGAGGAAAAAATGTAAATGATTTAAATAACAAGAATAATAATTTCCACAGTAGAGGTTTTACTAAATTGTAGCCAAGCATTCATCAATTAAACATATGAAAGAAATATGAGATGACAGGGAAACACATAACTAAGAGGTGGCAAGATCTCGAATCTTCAATCTGCATTTCTATTAATTTAGGGTCTCTTCAAAATTACTTCATCAAAAATGCTTGTTTTTTTTAGAGAGATCAAAAAGCCTCCTTTTATTCTTTGTTCCTTGTATTTATACAAGGTCATCAATACTTGATAGTTAGCAATCTCCTACTTTTCTGGAGAAAAATAGTTACAAAACTATAACCTTAACCATTGCATGATTAACTTTTTTTTATCTATCATTTCAATAGTATGAGTTTTCAAAGGATACTTCATTGTTTAGTTGAAGTCTCTTCCTCCTTTGATGCTATACATTCAATACATTTCTCCAGAAAATGAACAAAAATTTTAGGGGGTGTCAGAAGATCCCTAGTCTCAAACAGATTAAACTTTCTTTGTATCTTTGGGAACTGGTCTTCAAAACCTTTATCGGAAAACCCGATCACATGCAACTTTAAATTGGGTTGTACCAACCATGTGTCTATTAGAAGGCATCGATTTCCTTCAACTGTAAAATTTCTGCCTGAATCTCCTTCAAACCTTCTTTGTAGTCCAACTGTCGTTTTTCAATGTTTATCTTCCCCAGTGACTTAGAGAAATCATTTCTTTCAATACCTAACGCTTTATTATCCAAAGAATCAAAGATTCCTTCACAGTCGTCCTTAATTTCTATAACTATCTTCATTCTCTCAGATATATTTGCTTCCCATACCTTGAGCATGATGTCTCCTTTTATCTATTCTGTGACAAAAAGATTTAGATTTTTTTCCATCTCTTTGTTCCCTGAACATGCGACCGCTTTCTGGAAAGTATTCCTTGCTGCTTTAGCTTCCTTTTCTAGTAAAATAATATTATCAAGAGAATTGATTACCTCTTGAAAATAATGTTGGATGATCTCTATTTTGGATATCTATTGTTGTTGTTCAACTTCTATCTTTGTATGGGCTTCTAATGAGAGGGTTTGAAAAGCCTTTAATTCCATGACCCGACCTTCTTTCAAACTCAATTTAGCCTGTAACTGTTTAACAAGCTCCCTTTGCTGAGTAACCTATACCTGACTTGCTTGTATCCTCTGGTTCATTTCATCCAGGCTAGTTTTGAGTGACTGGATTTATTGCCTTTCAACAGCTCTGACCAGCTCCAAAATTTTATTCACCTCTTCTCTTATGTTTTTATCAGCATTCTTCAACTGATCCTGCAATCGAGATATCATGTGGTTACTCTTATTTATCCTTTTTCTCATGCTCTCCATAGTAAAAATGTTTGTTGTTGCCATGGATCCCATGGAGCCTGCTACCTTTGTAGAAAAATCCTCCTCTTCCCATTTTTGGCCATCTATCAAGACCCTACGCTTCTTCACCATACCCCCTTCTCTCATATGCATTTCTTGCCTTACAATAGCCTTCCTCTTCTTGCTGAAAAAATAATTGGAAGGAGGGATTTCATCTCTGGAAATAGGGGTGAGGTCACCAACATATATATCTCCCATATGTGGGAGTCTAAAGGTGGACTGTAAAGGAGTTAAGGAAATTGTGGGACTTCCTAGCTCTATAGACCTTGTTTATTCCATAGCCTCGGGTATAATGATATCAACAATAGGTGATGAAGGAGGAGTGGACTTACTGGACTCGAGAGGTTTCCTGGGCCTCCTCTCTGCTTCCGTCTCTGGATTTTCTATTTGTAAGGCCTCTTCATTTTGTGAAGATCCTTCAGTCTCCTGAGGAAATTCTTTAGGATTGACTTTATCTTGTGTTTCTTGTACGAAAGCTGGAGGAGTATCTTCTTGTTCCCGAGGAGGGGTAATTACTTCACCTTGTAGCACTTTGGGCAGTCCGTTCCATCTGTGTTTCTGGAAGGTCTAAAAACTAGCTTGCAAGTTGGATGACCGTGTCTGTACTCTTTCTAACACCTCCTCATAGGTATTAGTCCCTTTGAACAGGTCGTCACAAGGGGACTTCTCATGTTCATAAGCCTTCATATTACAGTGGGCCATGTGTTTTCCCAACAACTGGTAAGGATCGTGCTTCCTGTGCTCCAGGTTTACCAATCTAACCTCCTCTAGCACTGCTGCTTCAACTTTGGAATAACCTAAGTTGAGAAATGAAATTTCCCAATCTGAACGGGAAAAACTGGCCAAAATTTCATTTGAGACACTTTTAGTTCTATCCCAATTCCACCTGTTACTATTTGATGAGCTACCTCCCTGCACACCAGTCTGTCAGGGAGGAATTTTGGGAGGGCGTGTGGAGGAATTGAACACCCAAAAACTCTGATGTATGAAAAATTCTCCTCTATGAACCAGTCAGCAACTACCCTGAGGTTTCCTGTGACCGACTCTGAAATGAGAGGAGGTGCACAACCGTACAACATTTGATGTAGTGGTATCATCATGAAATGACAGATTTCATAGAACGATTCCTTGACGTTTTCTTCCCAAAGTTTAGAATGATATTCGTGAATTGGCTCTGGGTAAGTCGGATTCCAACTCCAATTCATCAAAGGGAAAGGATTCAAGAAGCATATAGCATCCATGATGTATGTCGACATATAAAAGGCTACTGATCAGACTTTTGATCTTGCAGTCTGATAGTCCATGACCTCCTTTGCCATGTTATCGGATCAAATTTTATCCCAATTGAAGCTTTAACCTTCAGTTGTCTCGTGCAAAAGAGGTACCCATTCTGTAGGGAAATGGGTGGGACTTTTCTTATCGAAAAGTCTACATAACATCATAGCCACATAAATCATATACTCATTCAATGAGGTTGTGGCATAAATACCATGGGTGTCAGCCCTGAATTTTTCCTCATTTCTCCACCAATCCTTGATTAAGTTAGTATACGTTTGGTCTGAATCAAAACATTCTTTCCTTTGACAATTACTCACGAAATATTTATTATAAACATACTTGGGACTGGGAGACAATTTATACATTACTTGTAAATGTTCTGGTCTGAAAGAGTCGACGACAACCCCGCAGTTGTCCAAAATGCTCCTTGTCTATACATCAGTTCGCTCTAAGTCCCAACTGATCATGTCATTATACGTTGTAAGTCACAGACGTGAAGCTATTTTGTGGAGCTCAGACCCCGCTATACCTTGAAGCTTGTTATCGGGTTCATGAGGGAAAATTTTAATTTCATAATCCAGATTCTCAAAAATGTGCCTCCAAGATTTTATGGAATCGATGGCATGCGGTTTTGTATCAGATATAACGTCTCCGTCTGGACTCAATCTTTCTACATTTTCTTCGCTTTTCTTGGATGCCTTCTTAGGTGCCATGATACCTGTGCTGGATCAGAAACCTGTTTATAGAGGAAATGTGTATAAAACCAGGTAAACGTGACTCACTGCAGATGCAAAGAATAACTATGAAGCTCGAAATACAAGACTTTATTACCCTTCAATTTTGTGTTATAACAGGTGTACAGACGTAGACGACGAAAAATTAATGCTTTTAAATGGAAAGATATGCTTGGAGATATTCTTTCGTGTTGAAAAAATCTTCATTTATCCGTTATTAATGCTGCCATATATCGGGGATTTCAGGACTGGCGTTTCAAAAATCAGTGCTTTCCTCAATTCTTGAAATGCGAAAGGTGGATTAATTATCACTAATCCTGTTTTTAAAAAAAATTAACCTTAATCTTAAACCTTGTTTAGGGAAAACGCAATTTCGTGTTTTGGGACTTCGAAGATCCTAGTGTCAGGGGGTAAGTCATAAGCAATCCCCGGATTGAAAAATTGTGATGATATTAGCGAGGTGCTAAGACACATATTAGGGCTTTAATTAATCTAGGTTAATAATTAATTATCCTTTTAACTTTTTCGGAAAAGTGAGGATCGTGAGTTTGACTGTTGAGAGTTCGAAAGAGTTTCGGTAAAAGGAGAAATCTGAATCGCGAAAGATTAAGGGAATGATAATTATGTTTAGGAACTTAATTAATTTTGGGTTTAAAGAGTGCTTTGTGGAAAGAGACGGAAAAGGTAACCTTTATTTCTTTCCCCTTTAATTTTTTTTAATAAGCTAAGCATTTTTGGGATTTAGGCATTGGAAAAATAAGATGGTTGAAGATTATACTTCGAGAAAAACTGAATCTTGAAAACCCGAAAAGGAACGGAAAGCTGAGATTTCCCCATTTGGACTAAGGGCGGTTGCATGACTTAGGAAAAGATGAAGCTTTAGTTTTCAAAGATAGGAAAAAAATTAAACTTCGTGTCAACATTAGGCTCCATCTAGGGATCTCATCTCCTTGTGGGACAAGAAGAACACGTAGACCAAGTGCCTTGATTGGGTAATGGGGTCAAAGACTTGGCTCTGTGAGACAAATAATGAGAAAGACCGAACAAGATCAGGGTCTCAACGTTAACCTTGAAAACTCTTCAAAAACAAAAATTTCTGACTATCTCGAGCTAGGTTTTCAAAAGATTTCTTATCCTAAAGATGACCTCAAATCTGTGTAAGATAATCAAAACCAAATTAACCATCTTATCATGTTTCTTGTGATTTTGTTTTCATCAAGGCAAGTATTTACGCTGTGTCCGGTAAGGAGATCTTAGAAACCTATGATAAAATCTAGCCGAAAAGAAGAGAAATTACCATAGTATCTTTTAACTCACATATAACAGCTTTTATGAGATACAAGGATATTGCTTCACTTCCAGCGAGCCTGTTCAGTACCCCGGTTAAGTTATCCAACTTCCCACATTGAATTTCCTTTCACCACTTCAGGTTTTTGCAAGCATTTAGATGTTGAGATGAGGGCAATCAATAAGCATGAATTTCCTTTATTCATCTCTTTGAACTAGATGGGGGCAATCAATTTTTAATTTCCTTTCACCATCAGTCTATATTCAATCTTTTATATATTTTTATGAAGTGGGGGAAATCAATGAGTATGCAATACACTTGGGAATATATGTATTTGAAAAAGAATCAAAGTCTGTCAACTCATTTAAATCGCTCTGAGTCAATCTTCTTACTTGCCTTCAAAAATCAAGGGATTCAGAGGACTTCTTAATGGAAACTTTTTGAGCTTTAGTCTAGGGAAATTCCTTGAGCTAAAATGATCAGTTATTCCTATTAGGATAACTAATAAGGTTAGGATTAACCTAGACATGTTTATGATCCAGCCAAAGTCAAAGAACTAAAAACACAACCTACTCTCTTTCTTAAAAGTTTGTTCGAGAGTTTTCATGACCAAGGCGAGACTCCTTTGTTCTCAGGAAACTTCATGATTAGACGTCCATGATCAAGCGGGAAAAGGATTTACTGTGGCCAAGGAGGGGGTTAAAGGGGTTTAGAAAAACTGCTATACATATGGATGTTCTTAGAGATTTTCTTAATTAGCCTTTACAATCTTCTCTTAAGTCCCCCCCTTTTTATAATACTTTAAGAACTTCTTTGATTGAGCTTTTTTTTTTTTTTTAACAAAAATAAATCGATGATTTATTCATTTGTACTTCTTAGATATTTTATCCAAAATTTTGAAATGGGATTTCATACCTTTATCAACTTCTTATATTGCCAGCCCAAAGATTATTCGTTCATTACCTTTTTCATTGTGAGAGACTTGATAAGAATACCTGTGCATGTCACCTTTCAATACCTCAATTCTGTTGTCTCGTGAGAAACTTTACCTGCAAATAACATAGAATTATAATCCTTAGGAACTGACATGAAAGAAAATTTTATATATATATATATATATATATATATATATAATTATTTATTTTTTTATTTTTTTTTATCTGAAAACAAACTGATATGTACAATGGTGATTTAGAAACACATTACTACATGAAGTGTTTAAGATGTCACCCATTTATAGGGGCATTAAGAATGTTTCCATCCAAGTTTTCTACTAACCAAGCATTTTTTCCTTCCAAGGATGAAATTTTGTATGGACCAGACCAGATTGGATCAAATTTTCCATTTTTCCAGCGTCTTCTTTTCTAGCTTCCCATTTTAAGACCAAGCCACCAGGGAGGAATCCTCTATCTTTTGCTTTCTGATCAAATAAGACTTTCATTTTATCCTGATACCTTTGCAACCTTTCATTTACTTCAGCCCTATTTTTTGAACTTGGACCAGCTGGTTTATTCTTCTGGTAACGTCATTGGGTTCTTAATTTGAATCCTGCCAAAGTTTCATTACTGGTAGAGCAAGATTTATTGGTAAAACGACATCAATGCCATATACCATATGGAAAGGGGAAATCCCAATTTATCTTTTAGTGCTTATTTTGTTGGCCCATAGAGCATATTTTAAATGGATATGCCATGCTTTCTTGTTTTTTGTCAGGACCTTTTTTATCATGGTAAGCAGGATTTTGTTGGATGATTCAGCCAGACCATTTTCTTTTGGATAGTAATTTGTTGTGTTTCCTAGCATGATATTATATTTTAGGCAAACATTTACCATAGCCATTGACTTGAATGCTTACACGTTATTAGTGACTATTTTCTGGGGACAACTAAACCTATATAAAATATTATCTTCCAAAAAATTGATTACTACTGAATCGGTTGCATTTCTTGTGGGAATAGCTTCCACCCATTTTGTGAAGTTATCAGTAGCAGTTAGGATCCATTTGTGTTGTGTTCTAGAGTGTGGATGAATTTCTCCAATGAAATTGAGTCCCCATTCCTGAAAAGGGGCAAAGATGGGATCTTCTATTTTCCTGATAACAACTGACATGGGACACAATTTCAAACTTTAGTGTTCACTTCTGTGAACAATTTGGGCCAGTAGTATCTGGCTCTCAATATTGTATACGTCGTTTCTCGCCATGCGTGATATCCTCCACATACTCCAACATGGAATTCATCTACAACCCCTTCTGTTTCAGTTTTGACTAAACACCTTAGTACGAAACCCAAGGGGTCTTTCCAATACAATTTAGCATCTATGATGCAATATTTTACAGCATGTAACTTTAGCATCCTAGCTTTTGACGGGGTTAACTCACTGGGAAATTGAAGCGTGAGTAGATAATGGACGATGTCGTGATACCAGGCTGAAGCAAAAAACTTATCTTGGATTTCGGCTATAGGTGCGGTGATATCAAGCTCGTCAATTTCTAGGAATCCTTCATTCTCTTGCAACTGCTCTATCCCGAGTGATTTTAAATTTGATTTGGCAAGAAATTTTGCCAAACCCCGACCTTTGATAATTTTAGTTGATTTGACCTCTAGGTCGAACTCCTGGATCTTAGCTAACCACCTACCTCTTCTTCCATCGTTGTCTGGTTGCACCATGATATCTTTAACAGAGTTAGAGGGTACATAAGAAATGATCTTTGAATGCAACATGTAAGTTTTGAAAGCCTTGAGAGCTTTCACCATTGCATAGGCCTATTTCTCCATTATATCATATTTCAACTCAACATCTCTAAGGCTTTTGCTAAAAAATGCAATAGGCCGCTCAAAAATTTCCTCATTTTTCTATAACAACACAGCTGCAATAGTATGTTCTGAAGAAAAACAAAAAATCAAAAACTCTTTCGTGTAATCTGGACTTGTCGGGACCGGTGCTTCACTTATTACTTGCTTGATGCGTTGAAATGATGCTTTGGCTTTGCTAGTCCACCTCACCTCATTGTCCGTTTTTAGCATATCTGTTATCAATTTTAAAATCTCAGCGAAGTTAGGGATGAATCTTCTCAAGAAATTTATCTTTCCTAAAAAAGACTGAGTTTCTTTTACATTTCTAGGAAAATTTATAGTGTCTATTGCTTCAATTCTTTTTGGATCAATTTTGATTCCCTCTTTAGACACGATATGGCCCAAGAGTTTACCTTCTCGCATCGCGAAATGAGATTTCTTGGGGTTGAGTGAAAAACCAAATTTACGACATTTCTCAAAGGTTTGTTTAAGGTGCGTTAGATGTCCTGCATCAGAATTGGAGAACATGGTCAGGTCATCAAGATAGATAACGATGAATTTATCTCTTTCACCCATGAAAGAGATATCCATGGCTCACTGAAATGTGGCCCCTGCATTCATCAAACCAAAGGAAATTTTATTGTACATAAAAGTACCCTAAGGGGTAGTGAAAGCAGTTTTTTCTTTATCGTCTTGATGCACTAACATGAAAAACCATCAATCATAGAAATCCAATTAGCTCCAACTACTGTTTCTAAAACATGATCCATCTTAGGCAATCGGTAATTGTCTTTGAGTGATGATCGATTCAAGTTTATGAAATCGACACACAGTCTGATCTCGCCATTTTTCTTTCTTACTGGGACCAAATTGGCTACCCACTCAAAGTATCTCATTGGAACTATGATTTTAGCATCCAGGAGTTTTTTGACTTCTTTTTCTATCACTAGTAATAGGATAGGGTTAATCTTCCCGAGTTTCTGTCTAAAAGTTTTGACACCTGGTTTTAGTGGAATTTTATGTTCCATGATAGTCGTATCATAAGTTCTCAACTCGTCATAAGACCAGGAAAAAACATATTTGTATTTTTTAAGCAACTTAGCATATTTACTCTTGATTCTGAGAGATAGGTGTTGGGTATGTGTTATATTCTTTGCATGTGTGTGTGTGGGTGCGTCAGATATGACAACTGCGTCCACCATGTGCGTCGAGCGCTTTCCTAGGGGGGTCCCAGGGGGGGGGGCAGGTATTCCCCCCCTTGGTTACGTGCAGCATTCGGCACCGGGCGGTAGCCCAGGGCAATGCCCCGAAATTTGTTTTTGGGCGGTTTTTGCTATTTTTAGCGGTTTTTGCTATTTTTAACAGATTTTGCTATTTTTAGCTGATTTGTAAATTAATCCCGTATTAAGGGATTAGGGTTTTGGTATCTACAGAATACCTAAAAACATTATATATATTGTATGGTGAATGGTGAAATTCGATATAATGAAAATAAGAAAGGTTTTCCCGGTTGAGGGTTTCCGGTAAAAATCTCTGTGTACTCTGTGGATGAGCCATTGATTAATTTTTGTATTGCTTAAGAATCTATATGCATTGCTTTACTTCGTAGGTTTAAAACTTACAATAGGTACCTGGATACTTTCACCAATCTGGGACTCTCCTCAATACCTATACTGCAATCCTCAACCTCCTCTGGCTGAGGCTGTAAGGTAGTCTTCAAAGGGATGTCATCATGACTGAAAATCCTTTCTAAGGGAACCAGGCCCTTGGGTATCTGATTATTTTTTTAAACCAACATTTGGTGATTTGTGATTTTATCGTGGAACTCTTGGGGGTCTTCCCCTTATTGCATGATCCAAATAGGATCATTTTGGTTCTCTTGGTCAGCATGGGTTTCGATGAACTCGTCTATCGTTTCTAAAAAAATTCGGAGTTGTTCATCATCCTCAAAGACTTGCCAATGTTCTATGTTACTGGGTATTGAAGGTCTATGTCTCATTGGTATATGATATTTAAGTTTGAAAGCAGTGGGAGGTGTGAAAGTCGAATTTGTTTTGGCTAAAGCATCGGCCTATTGATTTTCTGCTCTCAGGACGAAGTGAATATTAACATAGGAGAAAAAAATTTCTATTAGGTCCCAAACACAATTTCGATATGACCTTAACCTAGGATGTTTGGCATGGTACTGGCGATTAACTTGTTTCATGATCAACTCTACGTCACCAAAAACTTCCATGTTTTTAATTTTCATTTTCCTAGCGGCCTCTAACCCTAAAACTAGAGCTTTGTACTCACATATGTTATTGGTGTCGTCTATGTTCCATTGAAGCATATAAGAGAAAGGAATAACGAATTGGTTATCAGGTGCCACAAAAATTACTCCATCCCCAACTCCAAGATAAGATGAGGCACCATCAAAAAACATTTTCCAAACACCAGTGTTACACATATCCTGTTCTATTTTTTCTTTTTCTTTTTTATTTCCTGTACAACTTTCTTCTATACATGCATCTACATCATCATCTAAAGATAATATACAATTACCTAAATCCTGATCAGCAATATATATAGGATAATTATTTGGGCTGAGAGGATCACTAACCGTAAATGCTAACCTGGTTTCCCTGTACAACCATGTGAACTTCCCCCAAAAAATTGGAATTGTTGCATACGTCATATCAAGTTGAAGGGAACCTCCAAGTTTGGCACCCCAAGATTGAGACAAGAGCATGCCATATTTTGGGGGTATATCTGCAACAACTACATCCATTAAAACACTTTTCGAAGGTACCTGTGCAAGGTTTACTACTAATTCCTTTATCATACCTATACATTTGACTTTCCTCAAATCGAAAGAATATAAATCTCCATAAGGCCTGGTGATTTCAAGGCCGAGTCTGTCCATGATTGCTTTAGGCATCACATTTTGAGAGGCCCCAGAATCTAACACGCAGTTATGGAGCAGATGATCAAAAATGGTCAAAGTGATGTAGAAAGGCGCAACGGTGTCTCTGGCACCTTCGAAGTGTGCACCAAAAATTATGTTAGGATTTTCATCCTCTAAGTTTATAACATCATCCTGACTTTCATTTTCCAAAAAACTAATCATTTTAGCAATTTGTTTTCGGTATATTAGGTTTTTGGCGAATTTGACAAGGGGAATAGGAATTTTGATCTTATTGATTTCATTTTCTAGGTTAAAACTTCCAATGGTTTTCACGATTTCCATGTTTTGAACCTCTGGCCCTTTATTTTCATCTTTCCTTGGCTGAGGAGCCTTTGTTTCGGTAACAGGGGTGTCTAGTTTCTGCATGCTTAAGGGTGGCGTTTATGTTGTCTTTGTTTTAGTAGACTATATGTTAGCGGTCTTAGTCGCTTCAATCTTTTTTTCAATGTTTTTTGAAACTGGTTCATCATTTTCAACCCTCGGAAATATCTTTTTAATTGGAGCGGTTGATGAAACTCTGTTTCTAAGTCTTAGGTTATACTTCTGGTGGAGCTCGGCCATTATACCATCCATTATTCCCTGATAGGTCAAATCTTCCAAGACACTGTTGTTCTTGTTACTCTCAGTCCTATAATTTGAAGTCAAAGACTTTTCGTAATCATGTCTTGTTATATAAGGTTGTAAGCAGTCTTCGCCAATATTGTTTATATCCTCTTCTAATTCCTCAAAATCCTCCAAGTCTTGCACTCCTATAAAGTTTTCTCTTTTAAAAGGGGTTTGGATATTTTGATCTTCATTCTTAATTTGTTTTTGGTGGTTTTGAGGATTAGGGTTCTTCCTGAATTCCTTTCGAGGGTGATGTTCATTTTTAGCTTGATCAAGTTCCATTCTCGATATTTTGTTTTGACAGTTCTTTGATGATTCTAGCCATATCATCCATCTTATATTCTAAGGACCTTCCTGATCCAGAGGGTCATCCTTGCTCCCTATATCTCCTTATTTCTTTGTTTCCAGTCTCAAATTTGTCTTTCAGTTTTCCTGATGCCATCATGTTAGATTCAATTTCCAAGGCATCATCTTGCATCTTGGTGAGATCTACTAATCTTCTCTCCCTTAATAGTAGGGAGAAGTCAGGGTCAAAAGCTCCAACGAAAGTCACTTTCGATGAAGGCTGTGAGGGTTTGACCTCGATTGGGATCTTGTTGTACAATTTGTTGAATCGTTGGGTGCACTCAAGGACTGATTCAGAGTTTTTCTTTCAAAGAGCTCCAAATTCGGTTAGATAGTAAATATGGTCTTTCTTCTCACCCCACTATCTAATAAAAGCATTTTCAAGTTCATCATATGAAAGAATATATCCATCCGCTAAGCCTCGAAACTAGGTTCGTACTTTCCCTTCAAAGGTTTGAACCAAGAGTCTGGAGTAAACATCTTCATGTTCCAATCCAAGAATGTCAACGAATTGATTGATACAATTTATGTGTTCAGTTGTCATTAAATTGCCCTCTCCTGTGAACTTGGGGAGGTTTTTCATGTAATTTTCCGATAAATCATGGAGAGGGACCAGTAGAACTAGAGGAGCATATCTCGCAGCAACCTTTGCAAATATCCAAAGAGGCGGTGCTTGGCCGCCTTCTCCTGCTCCCGAACCACCTGCGGCAACACCTCTCGCCTCACCTTCTCCAGCCGCAAGAATTGTGGCTTTAGCAGTAAAAGTTTGGGGGTTATAAGGAAGGATTTCAAGAAGTTTTTTATCGACAGGAATGAAACTTGAGAAAAAGGAGCTTGGGGAATGTGGACTAGTTCCTTTAGAATCACAGGGTGAAAATATAAGAGAATCAATAGAAGTTGAATCAAGATATATGGGATAATTGTTTGAGTTTTGAGAGGTGGGAAAATGGACTTCGAGAAGAGAGGGGGAATCTGTCGCAATAGTAAGTGAGACATATCATTGTTTTCTATTGGTGCGGAAAATGACTAAGAAAGCTTCTGTCTCAAAAACAGGCAGAACCAAATCTGATTCGGGGGATGTAACTTTATCAGCGGAGTATTTCCCGTAAAGGGGTGGAATACTTAATTCACCATGTTGATATTCAGAGTTAGACTATGTAAATTTAGGTTGATAATTTTTATTTGTTGATGAGACAATCTACCGGAAGTGTCTTCTTGATTTTAGAATTTTTTCTGTATCGGAAAAAGGTGAGATCTCCTCGTCGTCTGGATTCTTCCTGATGTTCTTCTGGTTGAGAGCCAGTTTAAACAAAATGGAGTCGCCAAGTGAAAGATAAAGGTAGCCTTAGAAGGTTTCAAAACTTTGTTTACTACAAAAGAAGGGAAGTGTCAATGTCGTTCTTCCCAGGGAAAAAGCTTCGTTATTCCGTTCCCCGGCAACGGTGCCAAAAAGATGTTGTTCCTGAGTTTATACTTTAAGGATCTAAAGTATACTATCAAGGCATATGAAAAGACAGAGGGAGATGATGATAGGAAAAGATATAATAAAAATATGAGGGCTATAGTTGGTTCCTCAACTGTCTCTGTCGAAATTCCTAGTTTTCCTGGATACTAATATCTCTCTCAATTTTCGCCCATGAACGTTCTAACTTGACCCAGTTATTTTTTGTTTGTAAGATAGTGTTAAATAAATTTAGAGTGATGCTATTTTGATCCGAAAGGTCAGGCTTGATATTAGGCTGCCTTGCAACTGGTACTATCATGAAGGGTAAAAGTAAAGAAGATAAAGTTCTTGTGTTTTCTTTTTAGGCTTGTTATCTCTATTCCACAATGTAACGAGAATGATGTCAACACCCAAATAAATAGGATGACTAAATTGTAGGCCTTTTCTTGTATCTGAGTTAAATTTTAAAGAAAAGAAACATGTATGATATGAAGAAAAACATAAAGCTATTAGCAAAGTGAGGCATCAATTTCAGAGGAATCTCACATAGTAACAGAAGACTATGAAATGAGAAAAATATTAATGAAGCATATGATGTTGAAATCTAAACATCTACAGGTCTTGTATATGTTGATAATAGATACAGAGGAAAAAATGTAAATGATTTAAATAACAAGAATAATAATTTCCACAGTAGAGGTTTTACTAAATTGTAGCCAAGCATTCATCAATTAAACATATGAAAGAAAGATGTGATGACAGTGAAACACATAACTTAGAGGTGACAAGATCTCGAATCTTCAATCTGCATTTCTATTAATTTAGAGTCTCTTCAAAATTACTTTGTCAAAAATGATTTCTTTTTTTAGAGAGATAAAAAAGACTCCTTTTATTCTTCGTTCCTTGTATTTATACAAGGTCATCAATACTTGATAGTTAGTAGTCTCCTACTTTTCTGGAGAAAAATAGTGACAAAACTATAACCTTAACCATTGCATGATTAACTTTTGTTTATCTATCATTTCAATAGTATGAGTTTTCAAAGGATACTTCATTGTTTAGTTTAAGTCTCTCCCTCCTTTGATGCTATACATTCAATACATTTCTCTAGAAAATGAACAAAAGTTTTAGGGGGTGTCGGAAGATTCCTAGTCTCAAAGAGATAAAAATTTCTTTGTATATTTGGGAACTGGTCTTCAAAACCTTTAACGGAAAACCCGATCACTTGCAACTTTAAATTGGGCTGTACCAACCATCTTTCTATTAGGCTGGCATTGATTTCCTTCAACTGTAAAATTTCCGTCTGAATCTCCTTCAAACCTTTTTTTTCGTCCAACTGTTGTTTTTCAATGTTTATCTGCCCCAGTGACTCAGAGAAATCATTTCTTTCAATACCTAACGCTTGCTTATCCAAAGAATCAAAGATTCCTTCACAGTCGTCCTTAATTTCTTTAACTATCTTCTTGCTCTCAAATATATTTGCTCCCCATACCTTGAGCATGATGTCTCCTTTTATTTTTTCTATGACATAAAGCTTTAGATTTTTTTCCATCTCTTTGTTCCCTGAACATGCGACCGCTTTTTGGAAAGTATTCCTTGTTGCTTTAGATTCCTTTTCTAGTAAAATAATATTATCAATAGATGTGCTTACCTCTTGAAAATAATGCTGGATGATCTCTATTTTGGATATCAATTGTTGTTGTTCAGCTTATATCTTTGTATGGGCTTCTAATGAGGGGGTTTGAAAAGCCTTTAAGACCATGACCCATCCTTCTGTCAAACTCAATTTAGCCTCTAACTGTTTAACAAGCTCCCTTTTCTGAGTGACATGTACCTAATTTGCTTGTATCCTTTGGTTCATTTCATCCAGGCTAGTTTTGAGTGACTAGATTTCTTGCCTTTGAATAGCTCTGGTCTGCTCCAAACTTTTATTCACCTCTTCTCTAATGTTTTTCTCATCATTCTAGAACTGATCCTGCAATCAAGATATCATGTTGTTACTCTTCTTTATCCTTGTTCTCATGCTCTCCATAGTAAAAATGTTTATTGTTGCCATGGCTCCCATGGAGCCTGCTACCTCTGTAGAAAAATCCTCCTCTTCCAATTTCTAGCCATCTATCAAGACCCTATGCTTCTTCACCATACCCCCTTCTCTCATATGAACTTCTTTCCTTACAATAGCCTTCCTCTTCTTTCTAAAAAAATAATCGGAAGGAGGGATTTCATCTCTGGAAATAGGGGTGAGGTCACCAACATATATATCTCCCATCTATGAGAGTCCAAAGGTGGACTGTAAAGGAGTTAAGAAAGTTATGAGACTTCCTAGCTCTATAGACCTTGTTTCTCCCATAGCCTCAGGTATAATGATATCAACAACAGGTGATGAAGGAGGAGTGGACTTACTGGACTCGAGAGGTGTCTTGGGCCTCCTCTCTGCTTCCGTCTTTGAATTTTTTGTTTGTAAGGCCTCTTCATTTTGTGAAGATCCTTCAGTCTCCTGAGGAAATTCTTCAAGATTGACTTTATCTTGTGTTTCTTGTCTGAAACCTAGAGGAGTATCTTCTTTTTCCTGAGGAGGGGTAATTGCTTAACCTTGCAGCACTTTGGGAAGTATGCTTCGTCTGTGTTTCTGGAAGGTCTGAAAACTAGCTTGCAAGTTGGACGACTGTTTCTGTACTCTTTCTAACACCTCCTCATAGATCTCAGTCCCTTTGAACAGGTCATCACGAGGGGACTTCTCGTGTTCATAATCCTTCATATTACAGTGAGCCATGTGTTTTCCCACCAACTGGTAAGGATCGTGCTTCTTGTGCTCGAGGTTTACCAATTTAACCTCCTCTAGCACTGCCACTTCAACTTTGGAATGACCTAAGTTGAGCAATGAAAATTTCCCAATCTGAATGGGAAAAACTGGCCAAAATTTCTTTTGAGCCACTTTTAGTTCTATCCCAATTTTACCTGATACTATTTGATGAGCTACCTCCCTGCACACCAGTCTATCAGGGAGGAATTTCGAGAGGGCATGTGGAGAAATTGAACACTCAAAAACTTTGATGTATGAAAAGTTCTTCTCTATGAACCAGTCAACAACTGCCCTGAGGTTTCCTGTGACCGAATCTAAAATGTGGGGAGGCGCATAGCTGTACAACATCTGATGTAGTGGTATCATCAATAAATGAAAAATTTCATAGAACGAGTCCTTGATGTTTTCTTCCCAAAGTTTAGAATGATATTCATGAATTGGCTCTGGGTAAGTCGGATTCCAACTCCAATTCATCAAAGGGAAAGGATTTGAAAAGCATATAGCATCCATGATGTAAGTTAACATATAAAAGGATACTAATCAGCCTTTTGATCTTGCAGTATGATATTCCATGACCTACTTCGCCATGTTATCGAATAAAATTTTATCCCAATTGAAGCTATAACCTTCAGTTGCCTTGTGCAAAAGAGGTACCCATTCTGCAGGGAAATGGGTGGGACTTTTCTTACCGAAAATTCTACATAACATCATAGCCACATAAATCATATACTCATTCAATGAGGCTGTGGCATAAATACCATGGGTGTCAGCCCTGAATTTTTCCTCATTTCTCCTCCAATCCTTGATTAAGTCAGGATACATCTGGTCTGACTCAAAACCTTCTTTCCTTTGAAAGTTTCTCACAAAATATTTATTATAAACATACTTGGGACTGGGAGACAATTTATACATTACTTGTAAATGTTCTAGTCTGAAAGAGTTGACAATAACCCCACGGATGTCTAGAATGCTCCTTGTCTGTACATCAATTCACTGTAAGGCCCAACTGATCATGTCATTATACATCATAAGTCGTGGATGTGTAGCTATTTTTTGGAGCTCAGACTCCACTATATCTCGAAGCTTGTTGTTAGTGTCATGAGGGAAATTTTTAATTTCATAATCTAGATTCTCAAAAATTTGCCTCCAGGATTTTATGGAATCTATGGCATGTGGTGTTGTATCAGATATAATGTCTTCGTTTGGACTCGAGCTTTCTGCATTTTCTTTGCTTTTCTTGGATGCCTTCTTAGGTGCCATGATACATGTGCTGGATCAGAAACCTATTTACAAAGGAAATGTGTATAAAACTAGGTAAATGTGACTCACTGCAGATGCAAAGAATAACTATGAAGTTCGAAATACAAGATTTTATTACCCTTCAATTTTGCATTATAACGGGTGTACAGACGTAGAAGACGAAAAATTAATGCTTTTAAATGGAAAGATATGCCTGGATATATGCTTTCGTGTCGAAAAAATGTTCATTTATCTGTTATTAATGCTACCATATATCGACGATTTCGAGACTGGCATTTCAAAAATCACCGCTTTTCTCAATTCCTGAAATGCGAAAGGCAGATTAATTATCACTAATCTTGTTTTAAGAAAAACAAATTAACCTTAATCTTAAACGTTGTTTAGGGAAAATGTGATTTCACATTTCGGGACTTCGAAGATCCTAGTGTCAGGGGGTAAGTCATAAGAAATCCCTGGATCGCGAAATTGCGATGAGATTAGTGAGGCGCTAAGACACGTATTAGGGCTTTAATTAATCCAGTTTAATAATTAATTATCCTTTTAACTTTTTCAGAAAAGTGAGGATCGGGAGTTTGACTATTGAGAGTTCGAAAGCGTTTCGATAGAAGGAGAAACCCGAATCACGAAAGATTAAGGGAATGATGATTATGTTTAGGAACTTAATTAATTTCGGGTTTAAAGAGTGCTTTGTGGAAAGAGGTGGAAAAGGAAACCTTTATTTATTTCCCCTTTAAAATATTTTTAATAAGCTGAGCATTTTCGGGATTTCAACACCAGGATAATAAGATGGTTGAAGATTATACTTCAAGAAAAACTAAATCTCAAAAACCCAAAAAGAAACGGAAAGATCAGATTTCCCCTTTTGGACTAAGGGAGGCTCCACGACTTAGGAAAAGATGAAGCTTTAGTTTTCAAATATAGGAAAAAAATTAAACATCGTGTCAACACACTCCATGGAAAATATGGTTTGTGGCTAGTCCTGAAACTAGTCTAAAACAGGTGTTTCGGGTAAAATCATCATAAATTCTTCATAACAGATCCCAATTAGGTAATAAAAAATGTGTTGGTTAGAGTACAATATTTGGTATTCTTTGTAAAATTCTTATATCCATACAACAAATATTATGTGCGGGGCACGCTCTACAAGTTCGCTCTCTAGAATAAGCCAGAATTCAACAAGGTATGCCATTTTTTCTATAATTCCTTTTCTGAGAGGTTCCAAGTAGTGACAGCTAGAGGAATTGCATAAAACACACTGAAGAACATTGTGTATTATTTTCAGATCTTTATTCATTACAGGTACATAGTTATGATTATTTCAAGTTAGGGTTGTTGACTAATCCAAAACTAGTCATGTGAGACTAAAGAAAAGTTTGATGAAAATGCTAGTCTCTTGTTGTTAAGGTTGAGGAAGGTTTACAGGTATGTCATCACATACACCAGGTCTATTACAGAGTTACAAATCGGATTTGAATGATGAAATTGATGAGGGATTTTGGTTGAGGTACATGTTGGGTACATGGTTGAGACAAGTAGTTGATGAGTTGGCACATACATGAGGTGTATAGTTGATGATGTTGGTACATCTTGATGAGTCGTAGTTTATGAGTAGTTGATACATGATTGTTACATGCTTCGTACATAGTTGGAGTCACTTGTTAGTAGTATTGTTGACACATGGTTTATGGATGATGTAGCATATTTGTCTTGGTATATTATTATAAGCACATATTGATCTTGGTGATGATTATGAGGTGTTGTCTTATTCTTGGTTGATGCACATATTTGAGAGTTGTCTTGTTGAGTAGATCTGATTTGGTTGATAATATTGATGAAACAGGTTGTTGTGATAGGTTGTTTGGATAGGTTGGTGTGACAAGTTATTTGTACAGGTTGGTACATGGTTGTTTCACTTGTTTATGGTATAAGTTGATTATAGGTTGTTTGGTACAGGTTGGTGCATGTTTGATGCACTTGTTTATGGTACAGGTTGAGGTACAAGTTGATGCATGGTTCAGGTTATTGGTATAGGTTTTTTGGTGCAGGCTGATTGGTACAGATTTATAGCAATATATCTCACAGTGATAGTGTGACAATGGTTCCAGCATTCTACTTATACATCATGGCGGTTGGGTGGGGTAAGGATAGGTGGTTGTAGCCACCTTCTGGTTGTAGCCAAAGAACATAGGGGGTTGTATCCTCCTTCTGGTTGTAGAAAAAGAATTGGGGAGTTGGAGCTTCCCTCAGGTTGTAGCCTGAGAAACTAGGGGGTTGGAGCCTCCTTCCAGTTGCGGCTGGAAAAAAAAGGATGTTGGTGCTTCCAATGAATGTAATTCTTCAAGACATATAAGAAAAAACATTCTGTGGTTTTCTCCCGCTTTGGGTTTCCACGTAAAAACACTGGTGTAATTTGTATGTGGATGTTTGTTCATGTTTTCATTGTTTATTTACTCGGAAAATATCGGATGATAATTCTACATTGATATAACACTTGCATTACTTGGTTAAAAAGGATTGTATTTCTCTATTATTGATTCACCCCCCATCTCAGTAATCCAATAGTTACTTAGAAAAAGTATAAAGACCCCTCAAGGAACCTCTCATAAGTACAATTCACACACATCTCTATTGATTATCTATCTTGTGAATAAATTTTGATCTATTGGTGAATCTGAGGTTGAGTCTGAGGTAGCAAGTATGAGGGTGTGAAGGAAGGTCGAAGGTGAAAGTCTTGGAGTTGCAAAAATTATGAGTAACCCTAGTTTTTGAGGTATCTATAGGTTGCACATCAGAAGGGTACATATTTTATGTGGGCTTTAGTGGAGAAAAGCATAGATATCCATGGGTAGTAGTAAAGGAATTTGTGGATCTGTGAAAATCTTGCGAGAGGCTGTGAAGAGATTCTTGTACCATATTTTTTATGCCCAGGTTGGTTTACTTATCTTCTAACTGATATAGCAGAGTGTCTACATAATCATAGGTATGTTCTTTATGTGTGTTTATCATGGATGATATCACACACACTTGAGGAATGTTTTGGAGGCCCTTTTGGTTTATGGTTTCATATGGTTGAGGTCCATGTTTTAGTTTCATTGGTACATACTTGAGAGATATCCTTGGTATATTGTATATGGTTGTTATGGTTCATTGTTAGAGGCACAAATTTGTGATATTGGAATACATTTGAGGCATATCTTATGGTATATGCTATGATGCATGATTCAGGTACATGGTTGGATACTTTATGTTGAAATGGTCCATATGAGAAAATATGGTTGATATATCAGTGACATGGATAATGAAAGGTTGCGGGTTGATGATCAGTTACAAGTTGAAGTTACATTATTTCAACACTCCCCCTTAACAAGAAGGGTATTCTTCAGCAACATCATGCGAGAGAGAGAGGACAACATCATCAACAACATCAAGTGGGTGAGAGGACAACATCATCAATATGATCTTGGAACACTGACTGGCGTATCTATAAATCATCGGAAGTTTTCTTCATCGACAACATCGTCATTCTCAAGGAATGCCATCATCATTTGCATCAATATGTATTAGTATAAAAACTAATACATCATCATCATCACAGCACAAGGATGGCTCATCATGATACAAGACTAGCTTTATGTCACAACTGTCAAGATGGAATCTCAGTACTTGTCTCATCTCAATGTCTTGCTTTACGTCACATCACTCAGGCTAGAAGAAAGATACTAGACTGGCTTTACGTCACAACTATCAATATGGAAGCACAGTACTAGTCTCATATCATCGTCTTGCTTTATGTCACAACACTCAAGATGGAAGCAAGATACTCATCTTGCTTTACGTCACAACCATCTGGTTGGAAGCAAGATACTAGACTGGTTTTACATCATAGTTATCTAGCCAGAAGCTCAGTGCTAGTATCATCATATCATCTTGCTTTACGTTTGACAACTAGGTCAGAAGAAAGGAACATCTCATCTTTCTTTACATCTAACAACTAGGTCAGAAGCAAGGAACATATTATCTTTCTCTACGTATGACAACTAGGTCAGAAGCAAGGAACATCTCATATTTTTTTACGTCTGACAACTAGGTCAGAAGTAAGGAACATATCATCTTGCTTTACGTCTAACAACTAGGTCAGAAGCAAGGAACATATCATCTTGCTTTACGTCTGACAACTAGGTTAGAAGCAAGGAACATCTCATCTTGCTTTACGTCTGACAACTAGGTTAGAATCAAGGAACATCTCATCTTACTTTACGTCTGACAACCAGGTCAGAAGAAAGGAACACAACAACTACTCCCCCTTTCAAGGAAGGTCCTTTCGGATTATGCCAAGCTTATCTCAGAAGTAATCAAACTTCACACGAGATAGGGGCTTGGTCAACACGTCAGGAACCTGTTCATCCGTGCTAATGTACTGGAGCTTCAAGGATCCTCTCTGTACCATGTCATGGATGTAATGATAACAAATCTCTATGTGCTTCGACCTGTCATGGAATACAAGATTCTCTGTCATTTTTATGCAGCTCTGGTTGTCACATAGAATCAAGGTTTCTCTCATCTCTAAGTCAAATAGGTCGGTCAACAAATTTTGAAGCCATATAGCTTCACAGATGGAAGAACATGTAGCAATGTATTCTTCTGCTGCTATGCTGAGAGCAATACTAGATTGCTTCCCACTCTACCACGAGATCATAGCTGATCCCAAACTGAAACAACATCCTGAAGTGCTTTTCCTGTCAGAAACACTTCCTGCCCAATCTGCATCAGTATATCCACTCAATGTG
>SNQJ01S0006031.1:46525-74528 GCA_010110895.2 Picea sitchensis
CTTTAATATCTGTTGGGGCTGACTTCTTATTCTGCCTATTACAATTGTCTTTTGACCAATCTGCAAAAGGGGATTTGGTCCTATTACAATAACCGACATGATCAATCCACAATCGGGATTGATCCGATGAATAATATATCAAATAATAATTAGAATACTCTTTGCAGTTACATTATTTCAACAATAGTCACCTTAAGAAAAGATCTTCAGAAGAAATGTATATAGCAGAATAGCACCAAAATATTGGATGAGATAAGAATCACTCAAAGGCCATACTATGACAGGTCCGAGTTAGGATACAACCTGATGCAAACTGAGAAAGGTTCAAGCTCCAAGATGACATAAGAAGAAGCATAAAAAATCACCTATGTATAAATAGTCAGAAGTACTCAAGAATAAAAACAATGAGGAATTGAACCACATATAAGATTCATAACATTGAACCATCAATCAACAACATCTCAAGAAGATGAAGGATTCAAAAAAGCAACACCCTTCAGAAGATCCCATACACCCAGGTTTCAAACAATTTTTCTTAGTTTATGTTATTCTTGTAACAATTTTTGTCACAAAGCTGCAAACTATAGAGCCTATGCCAAGAACATAAACAATTGTGAATTCTATTCCAACAACAATTATCTCAAAAAGTCACATGAAGCAAAAAAACATAAATCACGATAGTTTTGGTTCACTAAGTAATGAAATAGAGTGATACAAGTGCAACAATTTTGGACACATGGCCAAAACTTGTAGACTGATTGTTCCTCCAAAGTAACCAAAGAAGAATATCAATAGTCATAGATAAGAACCACAAAGGATTTGGAGAAGAAAACATGATCAATTCAACACTGAAGAATGCTCACTTTCTTTACAAGAAAAACACAAGAAAAGTGGGTGGTATGTTGACAGTGGTTGTTCAAAGCATATGACAGGTGACAAGAACAAGTTTCTGACTCTGAAGAAGAAATGCGATGGATCAATTTCATTTGGAAATGATAACTCAACCAGAATAATAGGTAGAGGCACATTCAAGCTTGGAATCAAAGATGCCAAGGCATAAATTGTTCTAATGGTCGAAGATATGAAGAAAAATATTCTAAGTGTTAGTTAAATGTGTGATTGAGGACACAAACTTTTGTTTGAATCATAAAAATGTGAGATACGAAAAGAAGGATAGGGAAAATTGGTGGCTATAGCTAGAATAACTCCAAACAACATATATGTCCTGAATGAGATTGGAAGGGAAAAATGTTTCTTAGGAAAGAAAAATTAAAGTTGGATCTGGCACAGAAGAATGGGTCCCATAAACTTTGATAACCTTGTCAAAATCAACAGAAAGGAAGCAGTGAAATAAATTCTTGAGATCTCAAAGCCAACAAATATTATATGTGAGCATTGTCTACAATGAAAAAAAACCAGGACCAAGTTTAAATCAAAAGAGTAATCCATGACAAAACCATTGGAAATTGTACACACTGATCTATGTGGAACTAAAAGAATGAAGGGATTAAATGGAGAAAAATACTTCATGCTACTGGTTGATGACTACACAGGAATCACTGCAATTTCCTTTCTCATGAATAAGTTAGAGGAATTCGAACACTTCAAGATATACAAAGAGAAGTTTGAAACTAATATGGATTTGAAAATCAAGTGCTTAAGATCAAACAATGGAGGATATTTTACATCAAAGGAATTCATGGATTGTTGTGGTGAACATGGAATCAAGAGACAATTCTCAGCAACCAGGACACCTCAGCAAAATGGAGTTGTCGAAAGGAAGAACATAATAGTGCAAGAAATGGCCAGAACAATGCTGAAATATTCCAAGTTGAGTGACATATTTTAAGCACAATCAGTACATACAACAATTCACATCATGAACAGATGAATGCTTAGAAGTAACAGTGATAAGACTCCCTATGATTTATGGAAAGGAATAAAGGAAAATGTGAGTCATTTCAAAGTATTTGGAAGAAAATGTTATTTCAAAAGAGAAGATGGAAGGCTTGGAAAATTCGACTCCCGAGTTGATAAGGGAATACTAGTTGGTTATTCAAGAAAAAAAAAAGCATGTAAATGATTCATTCCAAGACTCAATAGAATCATGTAAAACATCAATGTAATGATTGATGAGACAGATGTACAGAAAGGAAAATAAGGAAGCAAATATTTAGAAGAGTAGGATAACGAGGAAGATCTAAAAGAAGAAGAAGAAGAAGAGAAACCAAGAGTAGAAAAATAGGAAGATGAGAAGTAGATACCTCCCAAGAAACCTAGCCGGCGAGTATAGAAAAACCATCCACCAGATCAGATTATTGGAATAAAGATGCAAGAGTTGTAACTCGGAGAAGAATATGTTCACCATAACAACAACACCTAGCGTTGTTATCTACAATTGCACCAAGTATTTTTGAAGAGGCCAGCAAGGATGAACACTGGATCAAGGTTATGGATGAATAATTGGATTATATAGAGAATAATGACACATGGGAACTGGTTCCAAGTCCAAAGAACAAGAACATAACTGGTACAAAGTGGGGTTTTTGAAACAAATTGAACGAGGATGGAAAGGTTACCAGAAACAATGCAAGGTTAGTATACAAAACATACACTCAGATTGAAGGTATAGATTTTGAAGAAACTTTTACCCCAGTTGTGAGGATGGAAGCAATCGTATTGATATTATCCTATGCATGTTAAAAAATAATCAATGTGTATCGGATGGATGTAAAATCATATTTTCTAAATGGTGAATTAGAAGAAGAAGTCTATACTGAACAACCTGAAGGGTTTTTATGATAAAAAAAGAAAGACTATGTTTTCAGATTGAAGAAAGCGTTGTATGGACTCAAATAGGCTCCCAGAGCATGGTATTTAAGATTGGACAGGTATCTATAGCAATACGGATTCAGGAAGGGAAATGAAAACTTCAATCTCTACATAAAAATGGGTTGAGTCAATATATTGATAATTGAAGTTTGTGTAGATGACATCATCTTCAGAAATGATGATGACAGGATGAGTAAAACATTTTCCATAGATATGAAAAATGAGTTCAAAATGTCTTTTCTTGGTGATTTGAATTTATTTTTGGGATTACAAATATGTCAGTGTGATAAAGGAATTTTCATCTCTCAGACCAAGTACATTAGAGAAATTTTAAAGAAGTTTCGAACATAATATTTCAAAACCGTGAGTACTCTTATGTAGAACAACTGCGAATTAATAAAGGATGCAGATCAGAGACTCTATAGATCAATGATTGGAAGCTTACTCTATGTGACAACATAAATACTAGATGATATGCAAGCAGTTGGACAGGTTGTGAGATTTCAAGCAGCACCGAAAGAAACACATGTGATGGAAGTAAAAAGAATACTCAGATATCTCAAGGAAAAAGAAGATTTTGGATTATGGTATCCAATAGTGAATGATCTATATTTGGTAGCCTACATAGATGCAGATTGGGCATGTACAACTGATGGTAGAAGAAGCACAAGTCAAGAAAATTTCTACTTGGGTGAGTGTATGGTATCATGGTTGGGAAAGAAATAGTCATCGATATATTTTTCCACAATGGAAGCAGAATATATTGCAACAACACCATGTTGCACTAAATTTCTCTGGATGAAACAAAACTTGCAGGATATACAAGTGAAGTATGATAAGCCCATTTAAATACTCTGTGACAACACCATCTCTATCAATATATCCAAGAATCCAATAATGAATTCAAATATTAAACACATTCCGATCAAGTATCACTTTCAATGGGAACATGCTACCGAGAAGAACATCGAGCTAGATTATATTGGAACAAAAGAGAAGATTGCATATATCTTCACCAAACTTGTATTATATTAAACAAAAGAGAAGATCGTATATCTTCACCAAACTCTAATAATAGGGAGACCTTTGAGTATCTCTCTAATAGAACTGGAGTAGTTTCCTTTCCCCATAGATCCATTACTTGCATTTCACACAAAGAAAAATATCAGGGAGATAAGTAAAACATTTTGAATTCTTTTCATATACATCATAGATTTACATGAGGAAGCACCACAAAGAGAAAGCAGAGGCTTTTATAGATAGGGGGATAAACCCCAAGGAGAAATACCCTTAATGCTGATGTCAAAGTGGTTATCCACACTTTGACTGAATGGATGATGTCATGATGATGTTATGATGATGGAAAATCAAAATCATTATCAAAAACACTTACCTGAGAAAATTTACAGTTGTCTACTTCCAGAACTCACATTTTGAAAAATGTTCGCAGGCTACTTATATAATCTCTTGCGAGAATGCTTGATTCACGCAAGATACCTTAAGCTGGGGTACAAACTTATCGCATTGTACTCATTGTTAGGGTACGAAAATGTTCTTAAAGGGGAAAAATATGAAGTTCTCGAGACTTCTAGAAGGGAATCTTCGAGAAGAATGAGTTGGCTTAGCTAATGGTTATCTAAGCACTGGTTTTCCTAATATCTTGGGATCATTTCTATCCAAGTAATCCACCATCTTCTCCTATATATTGAGTGGAATTCTCATGGAGGGCTAGCAAGCAGCAAGTTAGCAAGAGTTTGATTGGAGAATTGGTGCAAGACCGTATGGAGGACCCGATGCTTCCAAAGCACTTCAGAGACAACAAGGTCATCAAAAGTGGTTGATTTTCTTTCATGCATGAAGTTGAAATGTGTATCGAACTAGGGACATCGAAAGGGAGACCCAGGATATCAAGGCTCAAATAATTTTCAATTTTCAATTAATTTAATACGCACATGTCCCTTTCCCATAAAGATGATGTCACTCTTATTACATAACCTCTGATCATATGTATAGATTGAATATTGGAATATAATTGATCTTCCCTTCACTTCGATTGGTTTGAATCACAGATCCTAATGGGACAAGAGAATTGAGAGAAGCTTGGAACAACAAAGATTTAAGGAAAATGCCTATAAGGTAAGCAATCCATAACTTGTCTCAGAAGTTCATTTCACTAGTCTAGATCTAGGGAAAGGCATTATTCTGTCCTGTTTTTTGTTCTAGATCCGTGTGGATCTGGGAGACCTGGGCTTAGGTCCCAAGACTGTGGATTTATCATCCCAAACAAAAATTGGCAACCCAATCGGGATCTATTCCTTTTCTTTATGGTTTTTTGAATATTCTGTGGCCATTTTCTCCAGACGCATTTTCCTCAGATTGTCAATGTCCGAAGTCCTCAGATATCCAGAGACCGGGTCTATAAAGTCATTGATTCTGCTTGCATTTTCAAAAAATTTATTATCTTCGAGTTCTCGCGAATCGTAGTTCATTGACAGCCCCATAGAACTGCCCTCAAGACTCGCGACATAGGTCCGCTAGGAACAATTCCTGCGACCTTGATTTAAGGTGGTCCATGAGAATACTATCTTCCCCGTGACCGTAACACCACTTGCCTATGAGCAAGATTTTGAAAATTTTGAATTGTCTTTGACTTCTTTCAACCTAATGTGACTTGTTGAAGCACACCTTTGGCTTTATTGGATCATTGACTTTATGCCATCTCTTTGTTGTAGCTTTGTTTGCTTTGAACAAATTTAGGGTTTCAAGGTCTTTCTACCCTTGTAGCTTTGACTTTCCCTTGGCTCTTACAGCATTTTCCTTTCTCCGCTTCGGAGTTGAGTGTGTCCGAAGCCATTGAGAACTCCTGATTATTGAGAGTTGCGCTTTGTGTTTCATTTGGTTTGGTGGTCTCGGGAAAAGAAAATTTTTTCATTTGGTACTTGAGGAACCCATTTTTTTTTTTTACTTTCGTTGAAAGTATTGGTTGTGTTGTTATCGTTTGATTATTTTTGATTTGATTTTCTTTTCTCAAAGATCGATTCTTCTTGGAAAGAACAATGATTTTCTTTTCAAGATTTTGTTTTTATTCCTTTCGAAAACATTGGAAAAATCAAACTTTTAGAGTTTATTAGCATTTAAAAGAGACATATAGAATTTTCTCATCGATATATGATTGTTTGCATTGACACCTGAAAGGAAATTGAGCATTGCATTTGCATTATAGTATTGAGATTGATTCGAAAATGTTCTCTCTCCCATAACTAGGATTCATGGAATGAAAAGGATTATATTTCATCATTATCCCTGCATTACTTGGGTCAGAATCACACATCATCGAGTTTCACTGCTACCCTTGAGTAAACAACATCTTTTAAAACAATTGGGTAATCTTAAAATTGATCTAGTAACACTTTTCTAGGGCTCTTTACACCAACATTTAGTTAGGCTATTTCTTTGGAGTAGGAAGAGAGATATATTCTCCAAAAAACTTCGTAAAACACACAATAGCATCTTATTAGGGAGTGTTAAATCCATTTGCAACATATTGTCCTGGATTCTCTAAACGACAAGTGTCAAGCACTAGGTCGATTGCGTTGGCGAAAGTTACTAACCCCCGCTTTGTTGACATCTGTAGATTGGGTGACTGTGGATTACGGGGATCACTCCGAGGTATAAGCACAATTATGAGTGGAAGCCTTTGAGTTGGTTTCTGGCTAGATAATCGCCTTATGGTGGATTGGACTGACGACTGTCCCCCCAAGCTATATTGTTGTGTGTGGTGACCTTGGTGGTCTTTCTCTCTAGGTTCTACCCAAGGTGACCGTGGAGGGGAAAAGTCCCACGCAGACTCGGAATTGATCGCTACGACTCACTGCTCCTTGGAGGGTATAACAATGATTATGTGTGAGATCTTGTACCAGGGTGTGAGTCCATTAAGGTGTCGTCAACGAATCCTTCCACCCTCTCATCTCGCGACGTTGATTTCATCACCAACTAGGGTTTCAAATTAGAAGGTTTGCCGTTTTGGTGATTGCTTCTAGATTTTTGCTTACTAGTGTGTGTTGTTTCGGGTTGACCATAGGGATTCTCTTACGGATGTTGTTACTTGTTTACAATTTCTCCTCCACTATCGCTCAATGTGAGGGATTTAAGGTTATCTCCTCGAACATCCCGGACATTTCACAATCCTTACTACACACACCAGGATACCTCAGCTAGTTCCCCTCATCAAGGTGAAGTCCAAGACGTTTCTACACCACCTCCATGGGTAGAACACACCGACTCTCTAGAAGATTGTAATTACCAATACTAGAGAGGTCGACGATTCGCCGAGTGAACGCACCTTGTGTAATTAAATCCTTCCTCGGACTAAGCGTTGTTACATCTTCCTGACCAACTGGGCCTTCTCGGTGTAGTAGGCCAAGATCCTTTGTGGTCGCGTGATTTCCGATGAGTCCTTTTCAGTACTGAGTCACTTCCGGTTACTTAGTCAACCTCCGGGCTTCGCGAGATCGAAAACTACACCAGAATACCACTTACCATTTTTCTTTCCTCCTCGAGATGGGTCTTCCATCTCGTGATTACTACGAGTGTCCAAACTGGAGTTCTTGCAACTACTCTTCCTCCTATCAACACCCATAGAATACTTGATGTTATCCCAACATTACCTCCTCGGTTACCATGCGTTGAATGCTTTGTTGAATGCTTCTGTTCAACACCTCCAAAACCCCAGCTGGTTCTCCAGTATTCCTGCTTATCTCGACACTCTCCTTTTCCTCCTCGGAAACTTCTAATCCTAGTGGCACTATTCCACTGTTGCACCCAACTTGCAGTTTCCCAGGGGTGGACAGGGTGGTACTGCCCTCTTCCTTTTCCTTTTCCAACACAACTTAGCTATTACACAACCCACGGTTGGTGGCCAATAAAATTCGTGGAACTATACCTAATGAGGGGGACCAACTTCACCTTTTGGACAAAACATACCTCCCTCAATTTGGCCCAATATTGGAATCAACTTCAATAAACTCTTTCTCTCGAATATTAGTGTACCAAACTTATTCCCTACTATAGGTCAACCTTATCCAGGAGTAACTAATCCTATTTGGGGTTTGGTCGACCACTCAACCTCAGGTCCCTACTCAAACTCAAGGTCACAATCCTTAGCATTATCCTATCCTACCACCACCAAATATGACTGGGTCTTCACATTATATGCAAATTGTTTATGGTCCTACTGGTTTGTCGACAGGGTTTCCACCCTAAAGTCACCAGTACCCACAAGTGCGAATCGGAAGTTGCTCTTCTTGCTACCCCTGACTTGCCGGATTTGTCTGGGATTCTAAATGATCCTATTTGTCACTCTCCCAAATGACTTGTTATCCCCGCTAAGCTTCCATCGATATTCTAAATTCGGCCTAGCAAGTGAGGACCCAACAATCATGTCATGAATTTTCATTTGTGGTGTTAATCAAACTACCTCATGGATGATTATGTATGTTTGAATCTTTTCCAGCGAACACTTACAAGCTCGGCAACAAAGTGGTATATTGAATTTCCACCAGGTTTCTTCACCAACACCCTAGCTATGGATTTCTCACACACTACCAAGCACAACCAGCACGACATCGGGATCTAGAATTTTGAATCCTTCAAATAGCATAAGCACCATATATATGACTCATATTCAAGGAGTGGGGCTAAGGAGGCTTAATGCCTCATTAAACTTGAGTTTCCTGATCAATCGCATTTTGTTTACAAAATCTTTTGTGAACAAGATCGACAAAGACATTTTCATGGGTGGTGTTGTTACGTATATGTGATATAAGTCGTGATCAGTATTTTGATCTCATTTATTCACAAACGGGGACTCTTTATGACTTATTACCTGATGCACCTCGTCCTTATACTACTGCTTCTTCAACTACCTTTGTTGCTTTTCATGCGGCTGATGGTGTGATTTGTATTGCTCATACCCACTCACATTCCGCTTCAACTACAACCCCTAAGTAACCCACTCTTATATCGTCCAAAGTGTTCGCCTCCGCTTCCTCCCATCGTAAAACTTCCATGGACACCTAATCTACTTAATCGGTAAAAATAAATCGAAGAAATGGCGAGGCAAGAATAAGGAGAGTAAAAAATAATAATCAAAATGAGAACACTAAAACCCCTCCTGTTGATCGATGTTTAAACCCACGCCACCTCTTGCCTTTATCTGTGATGATCACTGCCAGGATTGTCCTAGACGTGTCGAGACACTAAGTTTCTCTGCTTCAAACCTCTACGCCGCATTAGCCCAGTCCCAACCTTCCCGTCTCAACAATGCTCCTTTGGTCAGCTCTAGCACCAACTCATCTACTTATCATATATTTTGATGTGCACCTGATCTTAAGAACAATGACGCGCTATCGTAAATTAGAGCTAAAGACTATTTCATCTAATATAGTATTGATGCATTTACCTCCCGATTTGCGGTACAACCTCTCCACGAATCCAATTCCACAAACGGTCTTCTATATCGAATGACCTTGATATCTCAACACTCTCGGTGCGTCAGCAGAAGTCAACATTCAACTTTCATGCTCCGCAAGTCTTAACTATAGAAGATCTCGCCCAAGCAATCTCAAATATGTTCCGCCCGAAGTCCCTTCTACTTTGTCCCATAAATCCAAGGCTCGAAAGACATAGGTGGAATTTATTTTACATATGAATTCTGATAGTCTTTAATGGACTTATCATGTTCCAAGGTTACCCCCATGCTTTGCTTTTCGATACAAGTTATTGTCTCCAAAAACATTCATTTAACCAGCAGCGATGAGGGTGCTTCTAATGCAGGTAATGTCTTTACTTGTTGGAAAGTCATTGGCTCTCCTCCATTAACTAAATCACAAAATACTTTGAAAGCCTTTCATGGCTCGCTTTAAGCCTTGCTGCATTCTTCCGCCGTTGTCTGCTACTCGGGTTGCAAGACCGCCCAAGTTGAAGTGGGAAGTTTTCTAATGTTCTAGATTATAATCTTTCTTCTTGGTCAGTAGTCAGTAGATTCTATGCGTAGCTGTTGTGTCAACACCGCTCCGCAGGTTTTCTCACCAAGGAAAGACGTTACTGCTGATCAACTTGCCTTCTTTAATTGATCTCGACCGGAACGCAAGCTATTCATCAGCAAAACCCCACCGGGTTATGAGAATGTTGAGCGGTCTTTTAAAGATTCTTCATTAATGGGTACTTTTCCATACCACCACCACCCTCGATATTCTACCGGGGCCCGTTTCGACATTATGATTTGTGTTGTTCCTTATGAACTTCCATTGTCTTTTGACCCTTGGATAGTACCCCATCCGGAAAGATCATGCCCATTTCGGGTGACGCCATGCCGCTAAGTCCGGTTGAGTCTGTTTATCATACGATTCAATCGGCAACGCCTTCTACACCCTCTCTTGAGGATTTGTCTCCGATCCTTTCCATGTCATCTTCCCACTGACGATATGATCATATCCATCATGGATCTATATTAATCTTGGGACGAGCAAGTACTATCGCTCTCCATAATTGGCTTCGAACAACACATCTCCTTCGATAATTACTAACGGATTTCACTTCGGCTTAATCAAGAGCAGCATCTAACTGCTCCTGATCTACACACATGTGTTTGAGGAAGGGAACCTTAGTAATATTTCTCCCACGATACCCATTGATATTACAGTTAAACCTGGGATAGTTGAAAATGTTCACATTGGAGCTCGTGTTCTCCAGACGAAACTGTCACCTATAAGACTTTTTTTCAAGAATTTCATGATGTCTTTGCCTGGAGTTACGAAGAGATGCTTGGAATTTATATAGATATTGTTGTGCTTGAAATTAAGAATTACCCCAACACTAAACACGTTCGATGAATACTTCGCTCAGTACATCCACGCAAAGTTTCTACTATTAAACTCGAAGTTGAAAACTTCTCAAAGCCGGTTTTATTTATCCTGCGGCTCGGGATGTATCGGGTTTCCAACCCTGCACTGATTGATAAGAAAGGTGGTTGTATACGTGTTTGTGTTGATTACCGGGATATCAACAAATCTTGTCACAAAGACAACTTTCCAACTCTTTTCATCGATCGTCGATGACCAGGCCGGCAACAAATCTTTTCCCTTAAGTGGGATGGATTCTCCGCTATAATCAGCTAACATCGCTCCCGAGGACTAGCATAAAACTGCTTTTATTTGTCCTTGGTACTTTTGCACCTATAGGAAACTCCTCTGGCCTAAGAAATTGTGCTACGCTTTCAAATGCGTTATGTCTTATGCTTCACCTAGTATATAAAGCATATTGTTCAACCTTATTTGAACGATTGTTAGCTCATTCCTTTAATGTAGCCTATCAATCATTTAATCCACCTCCGAGCCATTTTTCGTCTGTTGTTGGTTCTATCGCATTTGTCTAAACCCTCATAAGTGTGTTTTTGTGTGTAGTTCTACTGCCTTCTCGGTTTCATTGTTTCACACGCCAAGGGATCCGCGTAGATCCTATTAAGGTCGAGGCAATTTTTAATCTACCTCCTCCCTCTTCATCACAAGCCGGGCCATAAAGTTTGCAAGGAAAGCAACTTTCTGCCGCTTCATTCCTAATTACTTCGATATTACTCGTGGTTTTACATGTCTCTTAAAGAAAGGTTCAGAGTTTGTCCGGGGATAAGGTTGCTAACAACTCTTTTGGAAGCTTTAAAGTTGTCCCTTTTCAATTTTAAAAGTTCTCTTCTTTTTTCTCCGGACTATAGTCGAGATTAGTTTCTTTATCTAGCTGCGTCTAAGTTTACTATCGGCATGGTCCTCATTCAGAGGAGGATGTACCACGATGAACATGTTATCTATTACTGAGTAGAAGTTTATCATCCATCGAAATCAAGTACCAACATGTTGAAAGTCAGTTTTGGCCGTTGGTCAAGCAGTCAACGCTTTTTGTCATTATATTTCCAGAAGACTACAATGATTTCATTGCCAATCGTAACCCCATGCAACATATATTACACTAATATCGGGGAAAGTAATTCAAGTGATTGTCATTCTCGTGAGTCGATTTGAATTCGATCGCGGCTAATGTCGAAGAACTCTCTAGTTTTCGCTAAGTTAATTTGTGATTTTCCTCACACCGCCACATAAAATGTAGCAGTAGATTCATCACCCGATGAGCTTCTTTTCCTTATCAAGACTAACGATTTTAAAAATTTTAGATTATATATTCCAAACTCAAACTTTTCCGCCTACTTTGTTCAGCAATCAACGTTGTCGTCCAAGTATCAAGCACGCCAATCATATTATCCTATGATACTTTACCGTCGTAGGCATTGGACTCGTCTTCTTCACTCTGTTTGACTTTTTGATGAGGGCCAAGAAAGTTTTGAAATGACCGCCATTCGAGCATGGTGGCTATATAACCGGTATGCTACCGTAAGATCTTATGCATAGGTTACTTTGGCCTTCCTGTTCAAGGACTCCAGATATCAAGAACCCGGTAAGTCATATTCACGTATCTACAATCAAATATCTCGGTCGCATCCTCGCCTCCCCTTCATCCCTGGTCCGTGAGGTCCTTTTGAAAATGGGGCATTGATTTCGGCGACATGTCACCACTCGGGCCGGGGCATGGTTACTATTGTAGTCATGATTATTTTACTATGTCGAAGGCGATAACATTTTGATAATACCGGGAAGATCGCAGTCATATTCCTTTTCAACCATGTCATTTCTTGCTTTGGTGTTCTCATGCTATCGTTAATTGAATACTATACCATTTTAGAAAATCATATGATTCTCCGAACTTACCAAAGTTGGGCCTTCATGATATCTCAACTCCCTATTATCCACAAAATAATGCACAAGTCGGCTTCATCAATAAGGTTCTTATAACTATGATTCGACGGATGATAGGAATCATAAAACTAGTCATCAATGTATGTTATTTTGGCAATTTTTCAGGGCATATCGACATCCGCTAAATCAGCCATAGGATTTACACCCTTCGGTTAGTTTATGGCATGGAATCCATTCCCCGCCAATAGAATGTGAAATATTGTCTTGAAATCTAGCCGAACTCTACCAATACTTCTAACAAGAGGGAAACCCGCCCTATTGTATCCGATGCGATTAGATGAAACTCGTCGTAACGCTACTCTTGTAATAGAAGCCCAAAAGAAACGTGTATATAAGATCAATATGACAAGCATGTAAAACCGGGTGTGTCTTCTCTCAAGGAGATCTTGTTCTCTTTATATGAACAAGATAAAGATATCTTAGGGGCTGGGAAATTCGAAACAATGTGGCGATCTTGCATTGTTAAAGTTTGGAAAAGGAGCCTATGAGTCGGGTGTATTGGTGATGGTGTACCTTTGAGTGAACAACCCGTAAATGGCTAGAATTTAAAGAAGTTATTATGCATGAGTCATTTGTGTACTAGTACTTGTATTTTATGTATCATACCCAAGGTGTGTTATTTTAGTTTGCTTTTGACGTTATCCGGTCTCTCATTTTACGTAAAGTTGTGTTTGATTGCCGATGTTGGAGTATTCGCTACCTTATATTGGCTTACCGATGGTGCTAGTCAGAGTACTCGGAACCTAGCTTCCGTATCAAAAGATAAGTAACGTATGCCCCAACAAATGAGCTTATATATTTTCGAGGTGTATGTATTGGGCAGGAAACCAACAACATCACAGAGTATAAAGGTCATAAGGAATGATGATATCTTCGAATTGGCCGCTTGTTGTCCGGGAATTTGGATTCGCAATTGTAGTACTAAACTTAATGTATATTCTATTCAAGTCCATTATATGGTTTATGGATTCGCCTCTTGGAACTACATTTTGATCACATTGAATATCAACACATCTCCTAGATGTCTTAACAATTGATACGTGATGCTTTAGCTAATTATGTATTGACATGCATTTAAATCATTTATAAATCAATCACATTAAAATGTACACAAAGTGTTTCGGTAGAAGTCGTGTTATATATAACTATCAAAGTTTGTTTTTTACAAAATGTTTGTCCTAAGACCAAAATAACAAAAAATTGAAGCCCATAGTTTCTACATAATGACATCAAGGATAATGTTCACGATAACACACTAATATCCCAAATAAACTCTAAACAAATAATTCCATAGATGTAACCCCACAAGCAGGACTCGACAGGCGAATCTCTTTCCAGAGTCATATCCGAACGCCTTCTCTAAATTTCGGGCTTCCACTGTCAGACAATCCGCGAATGTAAATCGCTATCGTCGCCTTCCCTGGGTTACCGGATAGGAGAAACTGCCAAAGTCTATATGGTCCAACGCTTAGTTATCAACAAGAATTTGGTGTTGGTCTTCGTGTAAATCTATAAAAAATATTTAAATATGGTTAAAAATCTTCAAAAAACATTTAAAAACTCAAAAATTTTGTGTACTTCTTAACGTCTCCACCTGCATCCTCAAGAAGTTCTAAATCTGGATCTCCTCTGAAATACAACCCAACATAAGCGTAGTCATAGACCATCAACATCTGGTTTTGCAACCAATCAAAGAAAACATTGTCATATTTGACTATAGGACCTGCCACATAACGTAATAAGAGCCAACACCACCGCAAATATCCTCGGATCTCTCAACGCAGCGATCCCACTGGCCCAGAGACTTAAATGGCTAATTCCTCTAGGGAAGACATCAACAATGATCCATAACCAAACTGCTTCGCATTTCCACCAGACTTAGTTAATTGTTTCTGATATTATGTGAATACCTTGTCAGCCCGGTTAAATACTTGGGGCTCAGTACATTCGATGGCATACTGGAAATAGTTTTGCAGAGCCATATGTGGAGCAGTACTTTTTTCCATCCGAGCAATGGTAAAGAGAATGGTATGGAGAGTCAAATCACAAACGCCTCAGCCCGCCACTTTCCTTTCAATGCTCACCAGCACGCAGCATTTTAGTTGCAATATCACCATTTTGTTCCCCGCTTCACCGCCACCAAACTATAGGACCCACTCTGATAATCCAAATAAGAAATAGATGTCCTCGGCGTCAATAAATAAGGTATGAGTCTCCACGATAACACTTGTTGGTCCTCAATCCCACATTCGACTGGTACTCAGCACTTAATCCTAGCCTGCGCCCAGATATGAAATACTTTAAGACCATCATTCCTCGCCAAGTGTTTGTGGAGATGGTTTCGATTAAATTTTCCTCGTGCTCTGCCCCCGCCCACTCTAACACCATGATTGGTTGGTAACCCCGCATAAGACACATGTCATGGTTAATGATCTTATTCATGAAATAAATCTTTTTATTGGCTAAATGGCAAAAAATTTTGGATTCTAATGCTATTCGCAGTGGCCTACTATAAAGTAGAACTTCTCAAGCAGCATTTCATTCACTTAGAATGAGTCTTCGCAGTCCCGTGATGGGCCACCCGCGAATTTATAGGGTTCAAAAAACTAGTTTAAAACTGAACTTTGTCCAACAGAAATTATAATTTCAAACCATGAAGTGACTGACTGATAACTACCAAAGTGTCACCGGGACGGCTCACCCATGATCACCCTAAGGCCCCTAAATCTACTGGAAGGTAGAGGTAAAATGAGGGTTTTTGAATCTCAATGGTAAAAGTGTGAAATAATATGGTAAATTTTGTTATTGATTCATTTTAATTACTTTTTACCGGCGTCGTGCGGCTTTTTGTAATAATGGCTGATTTACCCAATTACTAATGTGGAAATGGCGAAATAATGGCAAAGCATGATGCATTTTCATGAACATAATTTTACTTAGACTCAGGACACGTTGTTTCATGGTTTCGAAGAGTTAAAGCCTCGAAGTTTTTGTCCGCTCTCTGCTTTGTAAAACATAAGAACCAAATCCAGTGTTGTTTCTATCACTTTTCCTCGCTCACTGTGGTTACATCTAAAAGGAACCCCCTTGAGTTCTCTTTAAGCTATTTCAGACTCTCTAAACATGAAATATCGTTTGTTTATCTTGCTATTTTCATGTCATAAAGGCTTGAAGTATGCATCCTTCGAGGATGAAGCCAACCTCAAATTGTTGGACTATTGTACCAAAAAGGAACTGCGAGAGTTCTCTCTTAAGCAGTTTTCCCAACTTCTATAATCTTGAAAACCTTCGCGAGTTTACTATCTCTCGAATTAAGAAACAAACACACATACACTATACTGGGATCCGAACCACCTTCCTAGGGTTCATTGGAAAGAATTCAGGACTCGCCTAAAGGATGAGCTATATCAATAAGCAAGGCGTGATCCTTCAAGCTTGTGTAAAATAAAGAGGTACTTGCCGAAATGTGGGGAAAAATTTGGGAAAGGGATATGTTTCATCTTTGTATTCATTGTATGAATAGCTCTGAACATGACACCCCTTATTCATCATTTAAAGTTGGTTTGGGAAATCCATCCGTCTCTCATTCGACGACAGGCATCTTCCAGCGTCGCCTGGATGTGCAATAATGCTGCCAAATCATTGGCTGCGTCATTCATGTTCAAGAGCAAATCATTCGAACCTCTATTTACCTACCATCTCAGCTTATCCTTTCAATTGCAGGTCGCTTCCTTCATCAGGTCCGAAAGTCCAATTGCTGCTGATACTGCTTCTCACTTTCAAACCGCTAGCCCATTGTCATCATGGGGACAAGGTCTCTCTCCAGGATGAGTCTTGTTCATTAATCCAAAGACATTATCCCTGACTCAAGGCTGAAATTCATCGCATCTTTGAGCTTGCATGCCTCAATGGCAGTTTCGCCGAGCCAGGCTACCATTGACCTCGATCAGAAGATTCCATTGGTTGTTCACATCAAACTAGCCCATTCACAACATGGATTGTAATTCGATACCTCGGGATTCATTGACATCAATGGTGATTTCTGCGACTTGTTGCATCCACATCAAATGGACTGGTAATCGCGGGTTTCAAACATGTTCACTTCGGCTACGTAATCAGCATGGTTGTATCGCATTCTTGAAGATGATTGTAGAATCGATATTATCCTAGTGATCCGTGTTACAGGAGTATATGAGTAATTGCCACATAGATCCACCGTGGTATGTTTCGGCTATGTCGCCTTTGATTGAAATTTTTGCACAGATCCACAGTGTATTCGTGTGGCTATGCTATATTATGACTGCATGATCCATACAGCTGACGGTAGCTATGACCTTTGTTTTTCTATATGTCATCATGATCCGGCGGGAAATGCCTTACCTCGAATTGGTATACATGGTTCTCAGTTGATGTTTGGATGTTTGCAGGTTTCCGATAGATGTGCTCTTGGTTCTCGAATATGCCTATTAAAAGTCCATCGTACCGTCACTGGTTCCAATTTCATACTTTGGGGTATCTATTACTCTGCTACCTTGAATACTGGATACGTCATGCGATGATGTTATGATGACGAAAATCAAGCTCTTCACTAAGAACACTTTCCAGAGAAAAGTTACATTGTTTGCTTCCATAAATCATGTTTTTTAAAGAGGTTAGCAGGCTACCTATATACTTTCCCACGAGAATGCATGATTCTCGCGTAGGTTGCTTAAGTCGAGTGCGAGGGTCGGTGATCAGAATCTAATTCGTTGTGGTAAAACATCTTCTTAAAGAGAAAAGATGAAGTTCTTTGTTTCTAGAAGGGAATCTTCGAGAAGAAAGAGTTGGTTAGCTGAATGGTTATCTAAGTACTGGTTTTCCAATATCTTGACTCATTTCTATCCAAGTAAATCTCAATCTATCTTCTCCTATATTGAGGAGACGTCATGATTTTCTACCCAACCCAATCCAACCCTACCAGTCTGGTTGATTTTTCTATGCATGAGCAAGTGTGTGTGTCGAACTAGGAGCTATCAAAGGAGACCTACGACATCAAGTCTTAGGGTTAAAAGCCACTTTCAATTAATTCAATACAAGAATATGTCCCTTTCCCCAAAGATGATGTCACTTATTATAACTCCTTGATCATATGTATAGATTAGCTATTGAATATATTGACCTACCTCTATATTGATGAAATACAGTGATCTTGAACGGGACAGAGCATTGGAGCGTGCTTGGAACAACAGAGATTTAAGGAAAGCGTTCATAAGGTATGTCCATAATCCTTGTCTCGTAGTTCATTCAATAGTCTAGATCTAGGCAAAGTGTATTATTATGTCCTGTTTTGTTCTAGATCCAGGTGGATCTAGGGAGATCGGTTTGTGTCCGCACTCACGGATTTATCCTGAAACACAAAGGGGGAGAGAAATAGCATATGCATTGAAATGAAGAGAAAGAATAGATGCATGGAGAAAGGGGGAGAAATGGTCATAGGGGGAGCATGAGTAGGACCATGAATGTTCCCATGAAATCAGTGTTTTCATCAATGCCAAAGGGGGAGATGGTTGGAAAATGGGTTGTCATTGATGTCAAAAGATGTGATGGGTGTATTTTGAGAAGACTCCAAAGTGGTCCCCTTATGGCGTAGATCTAAGCATGGCCCTCATGGGAAGGTGCTTTGAAGAATTCTACAAGAAGCCCCAAAGGTGTGGTCATGGAGCCCAAAGTTTTTTTAGTAATAAGAACATGAAGTACAATGTAAATGCAAGTAACAAAGTCATAGATAAATAGTTCTTTTCGTTTTGTTTCTAGTGATAGGTGTTACACCATGTGGTTCCTCACGGTTGAGGAGTTATGAAGTCATGAAGTTGGAAGCCCCAAACATGGGTTACAAAGCCACTAGTTGGTTACAAGACACTTAATGAAAGGGTTAAGTGGTTGTAACAAGAAAGCCCTAAAGTAAGGAAATAAGTTACTTAGAAAAAGTATAAATACCCCTCAAGGAGTCTCTCATAAGTACAATTCACACACATCTCTATTGATTATCTATCTTGTGAATAAATTTTGATCTATTAGTGAATATGAGGTTGAGTCTGAGGTTGCGAAGGAAGGTCAAAGGTGAGAGTCTCGGAGTTGCAAAAATTGTGAGTAACCCTAGTTTTTGAGGTATCTGCGGGTTGCAGGCCGTCAGAAGGGCACGAATGTATGTGGCCTTCTATGGAGAAAAGAGAGGATATCTGGGCGTAGTAGTAAATAAATTTTTAGATCTATGAAAATCTTGAGAGAGGGTATGAAGAGATTCTTGTACCATATTTTTGATGCCTAAGTTGCTTTACTTGTCTGTTATTTGATACAACAGAGTGTCTACAGAATCAGACGTATGTTTTTTTATTTGTGTTTATCATGGATGATATGTTACATGATTGACACATGTTTTGGAGGCCCTTTTGGTGTATGATTGCATATGGTTGAGGTCCATGTTTTGGTGTCATTGATACATGCTTGAGACATATCCTTGGTATATTGTATATGGTTTTTATGGTTCCTTGTTATAGGCACATATTTTTGATAGTGTAATATATTTGAGGCATATCTTATGGTATATGGTATGATGCATGATTGAGGTACATGGTTGGATACTTGATATTGATATGGTCCATATGAGTAGATCTGGTTGATATATCAGTGACAGGGACAATGACAAGTTGCAGGTTGATGACCAGTTACAGGTTGAAGTGACAATGACAAGTTGATTATAGATTGATTATCAGAGGTAGTGAAAATATCAATGGTAGTGATAGTTTGGTTTACATTTAAATTTCAGGGTGACAAAATGGCGTAAGGAAAGGGGTTCGTATAATCCTTCTGATTAGTACCAGAGAACATAGGGAGTTGGAGATTCTTTCAAGTTGGAGCCTGAGAATCAGGGGGTTGTAGTCTCCTTCTGGTTGGAGCCAAAGAATTCAGGGAGTTGTAGCTTCCTTCAGTTTGGAGCCTGTAAATAGGGGGTCATATCCTCCTTCCAGTTGTAGCTAGAGAATTGGGAAGTTGGTGTTTCCAATGAATGTATTCTTTTGATATATAAGAAAAGAATTATGTGGTTTTCTCCCATTTGGGTTTGCACATAAATTCTGGTGTACTATGTTTATATGGATGTCTAGTATGCTATGTTGATTTATATTGCTCATGATATATTGATGATATACTACTGATGATGTTAAGGATTACATATTGTGGTTAAAAAAGATAATAAAGTGCGCATACTGATTCACCCCCCTCTAAGTATTCCAATAGACTACAACACATTTCTCTGAGAGTTTGACCTATAGTCACACCCTAGCCCTATTTACATCATTTATAGTTGACCTTGTGCTCAACAAATGAAATTCATCATCAGTCACTGACTGAGTGTTTTCCCTTGTGTTCGATGACAAGAACATTATTCACACATTGGTAGTATTGCAGTACATTGGATTCCATTTGTCCCCATTGGTGGTTCCCTCTCCTCTGTCAACAATTTTCATTGTTGGGTGATATCCGTAGGGTCACTTTTGTGTGCTATTACATATGGTGCATGCAAGAGATGTACTTGGTGGTGGGTCCTTTCAATCTTTTCATCAGATTTATTTTAAATCTTTGGCCTTCTGTTGCTCATCGTGTTGGATGATTGGGAATTCCTTAATTCCGTCCTTCCAACAGATCACTTCCTATCGAATTTGAAACATATTTCTCTGGGATAGGGATATTGAGTCTTTATTGGTACCTTGGGGATTGCAGTCATCAGTGGTAGGTTCCCTAGCTATTGATAGTGGGAGTACAACAATGTCTCCTAATTTATAGTTCTACAAGTGTTCGACGTCAAATCCTTTATTCATACTAGCTAGAATGTACTAGGTACCTTGAATCTCATTATCATTATTGATGGGTTCTCTCGCATTTTTTAACGGTATACATCAATGACCGATAATCAAATCGTGTCGCACTATGTTCAACTTCAACACATCTATTTGCATAGTGCAAACTCATACCATAGAGGATTGATTTGAAGACCTTCGTTCTGTAGTAGCATCACCTATTTTATGTTGGTTCTCGAGTTGCGTTGGATAGTACCACATCCACTTTTGACATCGATACTTGTGGGGGATCATTTGTTTAGTCCTTTCTTTCAGATATCCTCCTCTTATCCTTACACATAGATCCACTGTGTATCTCTTTCGTGGCTATGATCTTTTTGACATGGATCCACTATATATTTATTTTTGTGGCCATTATCACTACTTCTCTATATACATATTGCATGATCCACAATGTACTTGATTTAGTGTCCATCCTTTTATCATTCCTGAGAATGGGTATGCCAACCTCAAGAAGACACTTTTCTTACTTGTTTTATGTTGTAAGTTTGGTTCTGGGATCGGATTTTGGCGACCTTCACCTAGGATTACTACGTATTTATCTCTCATATTTGTAATTTAATTCGACCATCATTGATCCATATGGATATCGATGGCCACCCACCTTTTCCAACTGGCTCAAAACAACTTTCTGACATTTTTGGCAATTTACTATTTTTAGCAGTTTTTACTTCCGGGGCCATTTTAAGGGCCTAAATGAAGGTTTTTCAGTATCGAGCTCCTCAATGATATTTGAAGGCATGATTGAACTCCCAAAATGAATCTCCTCGATGATACCTTTCCAACGAGCTATCACATGCCTAAAACGGAGATCGTATGCAAAAGTTACGACCCCAGGAAGTTGATGTACTAGCTTACCCAAATGGGGCCCACATGACTTTTGGTGCTTCATCTCCTAGGGTTAGGTTTTTGGATGTTTAGGTTTTTTGGCATTCTTTCTTATTGTAAAAAGTCCTTCAGAGCCTCATTGTAACCTTCTTCTTGCGAATGCGCGCTGTCGTCGCATCTCTTCTCAGAGATAAGCCACCACCATTCCAACAAGCTTGTTTCCGCTGCATTTTACAGTTTCATCTTATTTCGTTATTGAATAGAAAACCATATTTACTATATCTCTATTATTTTGTGTTAAGCACCTGTTAATAATCTGTATTCATTTTGTTCTACTCATAAAATCCAGATCAATCATTTTCTCTTCTAACCTCACATATTAGGGGGCATATGTTATATCATCAATTTCCACCACATATACATTGATGACATTTTTGGATTTTCCTTGTCCTACTTGCAGTCATGAATTCCCTTTACCTCCTCTGGATTCTTCAAAAAGATATATTTTTTGAAATGCATGCACCCTAACAATTATGCAAGGCGCGCATATGCGTGTTTCTCTATCAAAAGTCATGTATATCTGATTTTATCTCAAAAAACTATAATTTTGCATAATTATGTGTGGGATTATGGGTTTGTTAGTTTCCTAACTCTCTTTTACCCCTACACAATCGTCAAAAATCATCTCCAACCACTTGTAGATGGTATAAATTGAGAATAATCCATTAGGAGAGGACAATCATTATTGAAGTAAAGTTGTGCTAGCTATTTCCCACCTTATCTACAATCCCTTATTTTCCCACTACTTATTTATGTCCTCAAACTTAGAAACCTCTGTTTCCAGACTTTTCCGTGCTTTACATATCTGACCAAGAAGTTTCCCTTGATCTTTTTCGGGTCTTCCTAAGCATCGAAGTTGGAGGTGCATCTTATAGTCAATATCCTGGGTGGAGGGACCCAGAGTCCATTCGAGGAGGAGTGTCGCATCAAGTGCAAGTGATAACTACCTAATTTGTTTTTTCAAACAATAAAGATGCATCTTTCCAATGAAATTCTTGTGTTCTTTGTATATGATAATCATATTTGAATATCTTGTGACACAGAATACTATTTTTTTCAATTATCCTTGTTTTTGATCATTTTTATAGAAGTTAGTTATTATATAAATATCATCCTTTGTAGTTTTCTACTTGAGCATTTTTCAGGTTGGAAAATGAGTAGTTTGGAGGGAGTATAACATGCTTACAACCATGTGATCTTAATCAAACGTAGGACACTCGACATGTCTCTTATTCCTTACTTCTAGTAGTTAATTATATTATCAAGTTAATTAAAAATATTTAATTGCATTCTTGGGATGTGGTTTGGTATTTAAGCGATCAATCCTATGTTGTGGTTTAACCCATAGCCATATGGATTTTTCCCATAACATAATTCACTCTTTAACATTCCATGCACCCAACTATATAATCAACCACATCCTTTTTCATTCATGGTCAAATGTATTGGCTTCTTATTTCTACAATTGTTTTTTGGTAACCAAGATGTATGACATATGGAACATTATGAATTTATTTTAGTACCAAATTCCTTAATCACTCGACTTAGGAACATCAACTCTATTTTTATGCATACGTATTCCATCTTCTCTCAACTTATACTACTTAGATTTTTTATGTACATCTTCTTGTTGTAAGCCTTCTTTTGTCTATAGGTAATGATAGTCTATAACAATAGCCTCTAAATGGATTATCTTTAAATATTATCTATGCATGTTAATGGTTGTATAATATATGGTATGTACCCTTATGCTAAGTGCATCAACAACTTTATTACATTTTCCTTTGATATGCATGACATCAAAGTCATACTCACTTAAAAATTCCAACCATTTTGTTTTCCTGGAATTTAAAGTTGGATGTTCAATCAAAATTTTTAGACCAATGTGGTATGTCCTCAATTCAAATTTATTCCCCATTAACTACTGCCTCTGCATTTTCAATGCATTTATTATGGAAAAAATCTCCAAGTCATGTGTGAAATAATTTCTATTGTGTTCTTTAATCTTTTTGGACTCATAACCAAGGACAAGTCCATTTTGAGTAAGGACTTAACCAAGTCCTTCTTTGTATGCATATGTGCATACCTCAAAATTTTCATTTGGATTTTCAATCTTCAAAATAGGTGCACTGATAAGTAAATCCTTCAATATATGGAAACTTTCCTCACACTGTGTTTTCCATTCAAACTTAGTTCCCTTATTTTGTAAAGAAGTGATGGGATGAATAATATTGGAGAATCTTTCTATAAACCTCATATAGTATCCATCTAATCCCATAAAATATCTAACCTCTAAAAAATTCTTTGGTGCTAACCATCCCATAATGGATTCAGTCTTCTTTGGATCCATTGTTATTCCTTCCTATGAAATGATGTTCCCCAAGTAGTGGATCTATTCTTGATAAAAATGAACATTTTTTCAGCTTGGCATACAATTGATGCACCCGTAGCACTTGTAGTACCAATCTCAAGTGGTGTTCATGTTCTTTCTCTATGTCATCTAAGAACACAATGAAAAAATTATTTAGATAATTTTTGAATATGCCATTCACCAAGCACACAAAGACAATTGATGCATTTGTCAATCCAAATGGTTCAAATTCTTGGAGTGACATGATGTGCCCTTTAATGGGTCTATATGATGTTGTTGTTGTTGTGCCCTCTTGTAAAAAAAATATTTGTCTATATACGGTGTCGTGAACTGCATGTAAAAAAAATATTTGTCTTATTGATGTCTTCTTCCTTGATTATCACCTGGTGATATCACGATCTTAGATCTATCTTTGAAAATATATTTTCTCCTCTTAGTTGATCAAAGAGGTCATCAATTCTAGGTAGAGGGTACTTATTCTTCATAATGGCTTCATTTAGCCATCTAAAGTCAATACATAGTCTCAATGTTCCATCATTCCTTTTCACAAAGAATATTAGTGCTCCCCAAGGTGAGACACTTGGGTGTATACACACTTTCTTCAACAATTATTCTATCTACATTTGTAATTATTGTGCTGCCACTTGTAATGTAGGTATATTTGTTTGCTTAAAAATCAAATAATTTCTTGCTAACCACACCACCAAATCATAAGTATGGATCAAGCACCCATAAAGGAAATATCGAAGCCATCCTTCCTTCACCCCAATTAACTTGTTTTACATAAGAACATTCTCAAAGAAAATGAAATATGGTTTCTTCATCTTCTCTTCAAAGAAAAAATATCCTAGGTTAATGCTTTGTTTAGGACCTCCTAAATAACTATCATGTTCCTAATATCCAACCACATGAATATTTTTGTTTTCTTAGGAGCGTTTACATTCCAAAATTTCTTCCACCACCAATCTTTTTGTTTTGTCTTAGTGGAAAAGTTAGTTTGGTAATCCAATTTAGTTGAATAATATCTTAAAGATTGATTATTAGACCATACCACTATGTCATCTTCTTTCCTAATTCTTACATAACTTCTTTATCAATGTTATATGAAGTAATTTATTGAATTTAATTTATATTTTCTCAATATAATAAGAATGTTCAAATATATTCTACAACACAATATTGACCATATGTATTTTCTTATATAATGAAATAGAATAAATTAAATTAAAATATTCATTTTAAATTAAAATAAACACATAAATTATAGTTAAATAGTTATAGTTTTTTCCTTTAAATTTAATTAAAAAACATAATAATAAAATTAATCATCATAATTACAAAATCAAAATAAATTTACATTGATAATAAAAATATTTAAACCTATTATAACTTAATTTTTAATAATAATAAAATAATCATTACAAACAATTTAATACAATTTAATTTAATATAATTTTTAAAATTAAATTTCATCATAATAATGATAATCTAATTTTAAAGATGTATGCGATCCTTTGTTTGTATAACAAGAGACCTCCTATGCTGAGTAACTTGACTTGCCTGGTAAAGTCCAAAATATACATACTTATTTCTTTGGATTTAAACATATAATAAACTCAAAAAAACATATATTTTTAATAATTACTTTTAAAAATTGAATTCAAAATTATAACTATGAAACCTAATATAGTTAGTTTGATTATTATTGTTCATACTTCACTACAGATACAAAACAATAGAAATATACACAAAAGTTGAACTGCAAAATCGTATTCACATTTACGTTGGGGCAAGGTACTGTTAAAAAAATTGTAACTCATACATTCTTCACATTTACGCTAGGGCAGGGTTGTAAAAAAATTTCTCTGATACATCAATTTCCCATGGTTAACCATGTTGATGCATATGTTCCTATGTTAATTATTTTATTCCAACAAACCTTTAGTGTTACCCACTAATCCGCATAAAAAATAAAGTCGCAAAACCGAAAACCATTGCAAAGTGCCGTGGCATAAGCTTTACTAACATTGAAGGTGAAAATAAATAATATGCACAATAAAATATTTAAGACAAGGTGTCTGTCGTTCGTTAGGCTATTCTCCATTTATGCTCAGTGGGTTAGGCTTTCGAACACAACTTGCTGGACATATATGTTGACAAATACACTAAATTAACCCTACAAATTTCGCCACCCTCGTAGTCAAAGTAAAGTACTTTGACTAAACTTCCTCTGAGCTGAATTTGCGTTGATACGCCGCCTCTCGCTCAACGGATGAATATTTTAACCAAAGTCTGAAGTGTAGTCTACGGTGACGAGGAGAATGGCAGCGAGTGCGGTTGGCGAAGGAGTGTTGTGCTCACAACTACAACACCCTTCCTCCTCTCGATAACCCATAAAGAGAAACATGAATTGAGTGATGTTGCCAATTTGAAGATATGTTTGGTATATTTTTCTCTCTTTTTATATATTTTCTATATTATTTTGTGTTTCTTTTATATTATTTTTAAGTTTTTTTGGGGGTCATTTTTCTTTATCTTTCTTGAATCATATAAAATTGCTAATATATTTACATGGGTGGTTCAAGTTAATGTTTTTTTCTCATGATATGTTAGTTATAATGAATACCTAAAAGCAATAATTTAATGATAAAGAGAAATTATTCAAGGTATATGAACAAATAATTATAATTTGGTGTAAAAATATGAAACATAGTAAATTTAAATAGCTTCTGGAATATATAACTTTTATTTATGGAAAATTTGTATAACTCACACACACAAAAAAAATCTTTACTTTTCCTCTAATATATAATGCATATATGTTTGTATTAAGATGTTAGTTTAGTATTTAACTGATGTAATTTCTTGAAACAAATTTGCATTGTTGTAGATAATAGTCTTTTCTTGTGCACCACTATTTTTGCATATTTTTTTAATGTTTTCTTTTTTTTTTTAAATAAAAAATGGTAGTTCCTGCTATATTATAGTATCTCAAAACTTTTACAAAATAAACAGAGTCATGGCACCATCACCAAAAAATGCTGCCGGTAACCGGAAACCAGTATAGGTTGGAGGTAACTATCAGTTATACAGTAATACAACTATGATAAAAAGGCATCTGTCCTGCCCTGAGGAAACCAGGACAGATGCCTAGAGTCCAGATAAACTTAAAGCATTTTCACAATAAAACTAAAACCTATAAAACATAAGAACCTATGCACCCGGTGACGTGTCACGCCCTCCATCTTGCCAGGTCCTCGCCGGAATGGCAAAAGTCTGAGTGCACAGGGGGCACTTTCGCTGAGCTGGAGCCCCGGAGAACGCATCTAGTAGCAAATCCATACGCTGACCCATGAGGAGGGCCCTGTGTTCCAAGTCCGCCAGGTGGCTACGGAGCTCAAACACCAAGGCCAGGTGTTCGTCGCTGAGGAGAGGACCATGTGTACCGCCACCCGAGCCATTAGGTGGAGCAGTTTCCTGTTCCACAGTGTCGCCAGTGCCGACCGCTTGCTTCCTCTGTACCCCGACCGTCTCTGCATTCTCCACCTTCTCAGCGCCGGTAGCAAACAGGTCCTCCGGCCATGGGATTTCCTCAATTACGCAGCCAGGAAGGTCATCAACCATAGTCATGGTACACTTGGTGCTCTGTTCGTTGGGCGTCTCCATGTCTCTTTTTACCTCGTTGCTCGGCAAATTCCCAAGCGTCAGGTCCTCCTCCACAACACTTAACTCGTTGCTTGGCAAATTCCCAAGCGTCAGGTCCTCCTCCACAACACTTAACTCGTTGCTAGGCAAATTCCCAAGCGTCAGGTCCTCCTCCACAACACAGGATGGAAATAGCATCATGGTATCGGCCTCCATCCCAACCCTATTGCAGCCAGCACCCTGCTCGATGATGGAGTCGAGCACCGTTCTCCCCTCAGCCCGGGCCCTCTTCCTTAGAATGGACGACGCTAATGCTAGAGCACGCTCGAGCTCCTCCTCCCGCCGCCTTTGCTCTTTATGTGCGGCCCAGGCTGAGCCTCGTCAAGGCTTTCCACGATGCCTGACCATTGCACTAAAACTGATGCCAATCAAACGCAGAGCAGAAATGAAATGAAACCAGATCAGGAGCGGCTGCACCAGAAGCCTGTCTTCTCCGCTCGGGCACAAAAGAA
>SNQJ01S0006031.1:74538-86308 GCA_010110895.2 Picea sitchensis
TGAACATGTAGTTAGACACAAGTTCATTTTTAAAGTGATTTGCCATGCACAAATTTTGCATACCTCATATTTTAGGTCTTCATGCTTGTGGAGATGATACCAAGAGTAATCTTATTAGGATAGAAGCTATGACAACATGTTTCATTGGGTAAAAGTTTAAAGGATTTGTTAGACGTGTATGAACTTAATGTCAGTTCATTCACCATATTGGGTCTTTTTATCTCTTAGACACTCTCGAAAGAAAAAACCCAACTTTTAGTGCGAGGGAAAGCCTAAGGAAACTATTAAGTGGGTCACTAGCTGACACCTATATGACTTACTCCTCCTTTGGGCTTGGAATGACTATTAGGTCTTGATATTGATATTCTATTTTTTTTTTAAATACCTACAAAAACGTAACAATTGTGACGTGTTTCACTCTCTTCCCATCGCTATTGCCACGTCCAAGACGTCTCTCTTTCCACCTCCAAGATTGTCGCTCCCACAGCAACCACGTCGGAGCTAGTAACTCTTGGTCGTCGTTGTTGCCACCTAATGGACGTCATTATTGCGACGTCCAAGAGTGTCGCTCCCATAGCAACCACGTCGGAGCTAATACCTCGTCCCGTCGGTCTTGCCACCTTCAAAACGTCTCTCTTGCCACCTTTGAAATGTTTCTTTTGCCACCTTTGAAACATCTCTCTTGCCACATTTGAAACGTCTCACTTGCCATGTTTGAAATGTCGGTCTTGCCACCTTTGAAGCGTCTCTCTTGCCACGTTTGAAACGTCTCACTTGCCACATTTGCAACGGCTCACTTACCACGTTTGAAACGTCGGTCTTGCCACGTTTGCAATGTCTCTCTTGCCACATTTGAAATGTCGGTCTTGCCACGTTTGCAACGTCTCTCTTTCCACGTTTGAAACGTCTCACTTGCCACGTTTGAAACGTCGGTATTTCCACGTTTGCAACGTCTCTCTTGCCACATTTGAAACTTCGGTCTTGCCATGTTTGCAACGTCTCTCTTGCCACGTTTGAAACGTCGCAATATAGACGAAAACTAGGTCGTCGAAAAAACGACGTCATGTGAAACGACGTTTAAGGGGGTCCGAGGTTTGTCGGTCTTTCGACAATAGAAAGTGGCAATTGCGTCGAACGCGCCATCAGAATTTGACCCAAATGCAGTAGTGATACATGCTTGAGACATATCCTTGGTATATTGTATATGGTTTTTATGGTTCCTTGTTATAGGCACATATTTTTTATAGTGGAATATATTTGAGGCATATCTTATGGTATATGGTATGATGCATGATTGAGGTACATGGTTGGATACTTGATATTGATATGGTCCATATGAGTAGATCTGGTTGATATATCAGTGACAGGGAGAATGACAAGTTGCAGGTTGATGACCAGTTACAGGTTGAAGTGACAATAATAGGTTGATTATAGATTGATTATCAGAGGCAGTGACAATATCAGTGGTAGTGATAGTTTGGTTTACATTTAAATTTTAGGGTGACAAGATGGGGCAAGGAAAGGGGTTCATATCATCCTTCTGATTGGTACCAGAGAACATAGGGAGTTAGATCTTATTTCAAGTTGGAGCCTAAGAATCAGGGGGTTGTAGTCTCCTTCTGGTTGGAGCCAAAGAATTCAGGGAGTTGTAGCTTCCTTCAGTTTGGAGCCTGTAAATAGGGGGTCATATCTTCCTTCCAGTTGTAGGTGGAGAATTGAGAAGTTGGTGTTTCCAATGAATGTATTCTTTTGATATATAAGAAAAAAATTATGTGGTTTTCTCCCATTTGGGTTTGCACATAAATTTTGGTGTACTATGTTTCTATGGATGTCTAGTATGCTATGTTGATTTATACTGCTCATGATATATTGATGATATACTGTTGATGATGTTAAGGATTACATATTGTGGTTAAAAATGATAATAAAGTGTGCATATTGATTCACCCCCCTCTAAGTATTCCAATAGACTACGACACATTTCTCTGAGAGTTTGACCTATAGTCACACCCTAGCCCTATTTACATCATTTATAGTTGACCTTGTGCTCAACAAATGAAACTTCATCATCGGTCACTGACTGAGTGTTTTCCCTTGTGTTCGATGACAAGAACATTATTCGCACATTGGTATTAGTGCAGTACATTGGATTCCATTTGTCCCCATTGGTGGTTCCCTCTCCTCTGTCAACAATTTTTATTGTTGGGTGATATTCGTAGGGTCACTTTTGTGTGCTACTCCATATGGTGCATGCAAGAGATGTACTTGGTGGTGGGTCCTTTCAATCTTTTCATTAGATTTATTTTAAATCTTTGGCCTTCTGCTGCTCATCGTGTTGGATGATTGGGGATTCCTTAATTCCCTCCTTCCAATAGATCACTTCCTATCGAATTTGAAACATCTTTCTCTAGCATAGGGATATTGAGTCTTTATTGGTACCTTGGGGATTGCAGTCATCAGTGGTAGGTTCCCTAGCTATTGATAGTGGGAGTACAACAATGTCTCCTAATTTATAATTCTACAAGTGTTCGGCGTCAAATCCTTTATTCGCACTAGCTAGAATGTACTAGGTACCTTGAATCTCATTATCATTATCAGTGGGTTCTCTCGCATTTTTTAATGGTATACATCAATGACCGATAATCAAGTCGTGTCACACTATGTTCAACTTCAACACATCTATTCGCATAGTGCAAACTCATACCATCGAGGATTGATTTGAAGACCTTCGTTCTGTAGTAGCATCACCTATTTAATGTTGGTTCTCAAGTTGCATTGGATAGTACCACATCCACTTTTGACATTGATACTTGTGGGGGATCATTTGTTTAGTCCTTTCTTTCAGATATCCTCCTCTTATCCTTACACATAGATCCACTGTGTATCTTTTTCGTGTCTATGATCTTTTTGACATGGATCCACTATATATTTATTTTCGTGGCCATTATCACTACTTCTCTATATACATATTTCATAATCCACAATGTACTTGATTTAGCGTCCATCCTTTTATCACTCCTGAGAATGGGTATGCCAACCTCAAGAAGACACTTTTCTTACTTGTTTTATGTTGTAGGTTTGGTTCTTGGATCGGATTTTGGTGATCTTCACCTAGGATTACTACGTCTTTATCTCTCATATTTGTAATGTAATTCGACCATCAGTTTCTATTCTAACCTCACACATTAGGGGGCATATGTTATATCATCAATTTCCACCACATATACATTGATGGCGTTTTTGGATTTTCCTTGTCCTACTTGCAGTCATCAATTCCCTTTACCTCCTTTGGATTCTTCAAAAAGCTATATTTTTTGAAATGCATGCACCCTAACAATTATGCAAGGCACGTATATGCGTGTTTCTCTATCAAAAGTCATGTATATCTCATTTTATCTCAAAAAACTATAATTTTGCATAATTATGTGTGGGATTATGGGTTTGTTAGTTTCCTAACTCTCTTTTACCCCTACACAATCGTCAAAAATCATCTCCAACCACTTGTAGATGGTATAAATTGAGAATAATCCATTAGGAGAGGACAATCATTATTGAAGTAAAGTTGTGCTAGCTATTTCCCACCTTATCTACAATCCCTTATTTTCCCACTGCTTATTTATGTCCTCGGACTTAGAAACCTCTATTTCCAGCCTTTTTCGTGCTTTAGATATCTGACCAAGAAGTTTCCCTTGATCTTCTTCAGGTCTTCCTAAGCATAGAAGTCGGAGGTGCATCTTATAGTCAATATCCTGGGTGGAGGGACCCAGAGTCCATTCGAGGAGGAGTGTCGCATCAAGTGCAGGCGATAACTACCTAATTTGTTTCTTCAAACAATAAAGATGCATCTTTCCAATGAAATTCTTGTGTTCTTTGTATATGATAATCATATTTGAATATCTTGTGACATAGAATACCATTTTTTTCAATTATCTTTGTTTTTGATCATTTTTATAGAAGTTAGTTATTATATAACTATCATCCTTTGTAGTTTCTACTTGAGCATTTTTCAGGTTGGAAAATGAGTAGTTTGGAGGGAGTGTAACATGCTTACAACCATGTGATCTTAATCAAATGTAGGACACTCTATATGTCTCTTATTCCTTACTTCTAGTAGTTAATTATATTATCAAGTTAATTAAAAATATTTAACTGCATTCTTGGGATGTGGTTTGATATTTAAGCGATCAATCCTATGTTGTGGTTTAACCCATAGCCATATGGATTTTTCCCATAACATAAATCACTCTTTAACATTCCATGCACCCAACTATATAATCAACCACATCCTTTTTCATTCATGGCCAAATTCATTGGCTTCTTATTTCTACAATTGTTTTTTGGTAACCAAGATGTATGACATATGGAACATTATGAATTTAGTTTAGTACCAAATTCCTTAATTCACTCGAATTATGAACATCAACTCTATTGTTATGCATATGTATTCCATCTTCTCTCAACTTATACTCTTTAGATTTTTTATGTACATCTTCTTGTTGTAAGCCTTATTTTGCCTGTAGGTAATGATAGTCTATAACAATAGCCTCTAAATGGATTCTCTTTAAATATTATCTATGCATGTTAATGCTTGTATAATATATGGTGTGTACCCTTATGCTAAGTGCATCAACAACTTCATTACATTTTCCTTTGATATGCATGACATCAAAGTTATACTCACTTAAAAATTCCAACCATTTTGTTTTCCTGGAATTTAAAGTTGGATGTTCAATCAAAAATTTTAGACCAATGTGGTATGTCCTCAATTCAAATTTATTCCCCATTAACTAGTGCCTCCACATTTTCAATGCATGTACTATGGAAAAAATCTCCAAGTCATGTGTGGAATAATTTCTATTGTGTTCTTTAATCTTTTTGGACTCATAACCAAGGACAAGTCCATTTTGAGTAAGGACTTCACCAAGTCCTTCTTTGTATGCATATGTGCATACCTCAAAATTTTCATTTGGATTTTCAATCTTCAAAATAGGTGCACTAATATTAAATCCTTCAATATATGGAAACTTTCCTCACACTTTGTTTTCCATTCAAACTTAGTTCCCTTATTTTGTAAAGAAGTGATGGGATGAATAATATTGGAGAATATTTCTATAAACCTCATATAGTATCCATATAATCCCATAAAATATCTAACCTCTAAAAAATTCTTTGGTGTTAACCATCCCATAATGGATTCAGTCTTCTTTGGATCCATTGTTATTCCTTCCTATGAAATGATGTTCCCAAAGTAGTGGATCGATTCTTGATAAAAATGAACATTTTTTCAGCTTGGCATACAATTGATGCACTCGTAGCACTTGTAGTACCAATCTCAAGTGGTGTTCATGTTATTTCTCTATGTCATCTAAGAACACAATGAAAAAAATATGTAGATAATTTTTGAATATGCCATTCACCAAGCACATAAAGACAATTGATGCATTTGTCAATCCAAATGGTTCAAATTCTTGGAGTGACATGTTGTGACCTTTAATGGGTCTATATGATGTTGTTGTTGTTGAGCCCTCATGTAATTTTTTTTTTTTGTCTATATATGGTGTCGTGAACCGTATGTAAAAAAAATATTTGTCTTATTGATGTCTTCTTCCTTGATTATCACCTGGTGATATCATGATCTTAGATCTATCTTTGAAAATATCTTTTCTCCTCTTAGTTGATCAAAGAGGTCATCAATTCTAGGTAGAGGGTACTTATTCTTTATAGTGGCTTCATTTAGTTATCTAAAGTCAATACATAGTCTCAATGTTCCATCATTCCTTTTCACAAAGACTATTAGTGCTCCCCAAGGTGAGACACTTGGGTGTATACACACTTTCTTCAACAATTATTCTATCTACATTTGTAATTATTGTGCTAGCACTTGTAATGTAGGTATATTTGTTTACTTAAAAATCAAATAATTTATTGCTAACCACACCCCAGATCATAAGTATGGATCAAGCACCCATAAAGGAAATATCGAAGCCATCCTTCCTTCACCCCAATTAACCTGTTTTACATAAGAACATTCTCAAAGAAAATGAAATATGGTTTCTTCATCTTCTCTTCAAAGAAAAAATATCCTAGGTTAATACTTTGTTTAGGACCTCCTAAATAACCATCATGTTCCTAATATCCAACCACATGAATATTTTTGTTTTCTTAGGAGCATTTACTTTCCAAAATTTCTTTCACCACCAACCTTTTTGTTTTGTCTTAGTGGAAAAGTTAGTTTGGTAATCCAATTTAGTTGAATAATATCTTAAAGATTGATTATTAGACCATACCACTATGTCATGTTCTTTCCTAATTCTTACATAACTTCTTTATCAATGTTATATGAAGTAATTTATTGAATTTAATTTATATTTTCTCAATATAATAAGAATGTTCAAATATATTCTACAAGACAATATTGACTAAATGTATTTTCTTATATAATGAGATAGAATAAATTAAATTAAAATATTCATATTAAATTAAAATAAACACATAAATTATAGTTAAATCAATTATAGTTTCTAATTATAGCTTCTTTCTTTAAATTGATAAAAAAACATAATAATAAAATTAATCATCATAATTACAAAATCAAAATAAATTTATGTTGATAATAAAAATATTTAAACCTATTATAACTTAGTTTTTAATAATAATAAAATAATCATTACAAACAATTAAATTCAGTTTAATTTAATATCATTTTTAAAATTAAATTTTATCATAATAATGATAATCTAATTTTAATGATAATCTAATTTTAAAGATGTATGAGATACTTTATTTGTATAACAAAAGACCTCCTCTACTGAGTAACTTGACTTGACTAATAAAGTTTAAAATATACATACTTATTCCTTTGAATTTGAACATATAACAAACCCAAAAAACATATATTTTTAATAATTACTTTTAAAAATTGAATTCAAAATTATAACTATGAAACCTAATATAATAAGTTTGATTATTATTCTTCATACATCACTACAGATACAAAACAATAGAAATATACACAAAAGTTGAACTGCAAAATCGTATTCACATATATGCTGGGGCAAGGTAGTGTTAAAAAAATTGCAACTCATACATTCTTCACATTTACGCTAGGGCAGGGTACTCTAAAAAAAATTCTCTCATACATCAATTTGCCATGGATAACCATGTTGATGCATATGTTCCCATGTTAATTATTTTATTCCAACAAACCTTTAGTGTTACCCACTAATCCGCATAAAAGATAAAGTCGGAAAACCGAAAACGATTGCAAAGTGCCGTGGGATAAGCTTTACTAACAATAAAATATTTAAGACAAGGTGTCTCGTTCGTTAGGCTATTCTCCATTTATGCTCAGTGGGTTAGGCTTTCTAACACAACTTGCTGCACATATATGTTGACAAATACACTAAATTAACCCTACAAATTTCGCCACCCTCGTAGTCAAAGTAAAGTACTTTGACTAACTTCCCCTTAGCTGAATTTGTGTTGATACGCCGCCTCTTTCTCAACGTATGAATATTTTAACCAAAGTCTGAAGTGTAGTCTACGGTGACGAGGAGAATGGCGGCGAGTGCGGTTGGTGAAGGAGTGTACTCTTCCCCTCACTCACAACTACAACACCCTTCCTCCTCTCGATAACCGATAAAGCGAAACATGAATTGAGTGATGTTGGCAATTTGAAGAAATCGATAGAGTTGTAGTCTCAATAAATTAAATAATGTTTTTTTCAGTTTTATTTATTATATCTTTAGGAAATTCTAATAAATTGTAAATTAATGTATTCATGAGAGTTAAAAATAGACAAATTGAAGAAAACTAATTTAACTAATTTTTTCAGTTTCAAATGTTTAGAAACATCTAATCCCACCCTCAATCACTTTATTGATACCTTGTCATTCCTAATAATTCCAAAAAAAACATTAAAATTCAATCCTTTGAAAGAATATTAAATTGATTATATTTTGTTTACAATTAAATATGCTCTTAAAACACACAATACAACCTTATAACATTTTGATTTCTATTTAAATTTATGCAAATTGGAAAACGCTATGAATGATCATCCTCTGAAATCAAGCTTGTGCATGTCACTATGTCCTTGTTTGTGATCATATTACACATTCTACATCTATATTGTATATATTACATCATGCCTTAGTTGTATATTTTTTTTTGTATTTTTTACACTTTTATTTAGGTTTATTTTCAATTTTTTTTAAAGATATGTTTGGTATATATATATATATATATATTTTTTGTCTCTTTTTATATATTTTCTATATTATTTTGTGTTTCTTTTACATTATTTTTAAGTTTTTTGGGATATCATTTTTCTTTATCTTTTTTGAATCATATAAAATTGCTAATATATTTACATGGGTGGTTCAAGTTAATGATTTTTTCTCATGATATGTTAGTTATAATGAATACCTAAAAGCAACAATTTAATGAGAAGAAGAAATTATTCAAAGTATATGAACAATTAATTATAATATAGTGTAAAAATATGAAACATAGTAAATTTAAATAGCTTCTGGAATATATAACTTTTATTTATGGAAAATTTGTATAACTAACACAATTTATTTTTTTTACTTTTCCTCTAATATATAATGCATATATGTTTGCATTAAAATGTTAGTTTAGTATCTTTTCTTGAAATAAATTTGCATTGTTGTAGATAATAGTCTTTTCTTGTGCACCACTATTTTTGCATATTTTTTTAATGTTAATTTATATATTTTTAAATTAATAAATTCAATGAAGCCCTAAAATTACAAGGTCAAGCACTGGGAATAAAAATTATGCTAAAAACAATACCTATGCATTTTAGAATTATGATATATGTACAAATAAAAGTAAATAAAAAACAACATTTGTTTTCCCTTAAATATATATATATATATATATTTGGAATTTACATAAAAACTATGTAAGCAAAATTAAAATAAGAATAGGTAGTTGAATATATATATATAACCACAGTGTTTGTGAATAAGGAAAAGAGACAATCATACCTATATATTTTTGTTAATTTGAAGAACATGCACACATTATTTTATACATAAAATGAATCTATCACCTTGACATGTTTCAAAATGAAATCTTTATTACTATAACCTTATTTTAAGGGAATAAGAACTATTTTCTTCTCCTAGGCATAGTGAAGGTCTGTATACCCATTCTCTTTCTACAAAATTGCCTAATTACACTAGAATAACACTCAAAAGTCAAATACCTCACAAAGAGGGAATATGTTGTGGTATGTGGTCTTGTTCATAGTGCTTGAGACCCAAAAGGTTCATTTTCTTACATAAGGCCCTTGTTTTTCTTTTTGACCATGGTCTCGGGCCCCTAGACCCATCATCACTGCCCAAAACCAATTAATGGTCGCCATATCTCACTCAAAAACCAAATATCTCATAGGAAGGTGTTATGTTGCGTTTTAATTCATCTTTCATGATACAATCAGTCTCACTCTCTCTCCACCCCCTCCTCCATGCCTCTCTCTCTCCCCTTCCCTCCCAATATCTCTTTTCTCTCTTTCTCATACATCTACCCCTTCCTCCCACTCTCTCTCTACCCTCTCACTTTTTCTCCCTCTCACACACTCACACACTCCTTATCCATTCCCCTTCTCTTTCTTTCTCTTCCCCCCCTCTCACACTTACGCATTATCTCTCTACCCCCCTCCTCCCTCTTTCTCTCCCCCTCCCCCTCCATCCCACTATATCTCCTCTCTTTCTCTCCTACATCTACCACCCATTTCTCTCTTAAATCTACCACCTCTTTCTCTCTCGTGTTGTTCTTTGTATCAGCCTCACCATATCCCCTTCCCTCTCTCTCCTCTACTCTCCCCCCATTTCTCTCTTTATATATCTCTACCCACCCTTTCCTCTCTCTCTCTCTCTCATACATCTACCCCTCCCTACTATCTCTTGCCCCTTCCTCTCACTCTCTCTCTACCCCATCTCTTTGTCGTCCTCTTCCTACCTCTCACACACTAAAACACTCCTTGTCCAACCCTCCTCTCTTTCTTCCTCTTCCCCCTATCACACTCACAAATCATATCTCTACCCTCCTCCTTCATCTATCTGTCCCCCTCCCTCCCACTATCTCTTCTCTCTTTCTCTCCTACATCTACCACCTCTTTCTCTCTCTCCTTTTTGTTAGTCTCACTCTCACTCCCCCCCTTCTCTCTCTCTCTCCCCCTCCAAGTATCCTCCTCTCTCTCTTTGTCTCTCTCCCCCTTCCTCTTCCCCTTTGTCCCTCCCTCCCACTATCTCTACCCTCTTTCTCTCCTACATCTACCACCTATTTCTCTCTTTCCTTGTTTTTAGTCTCACTCTCACTCTCTCTCCCACCTATATATCTCTACCCACCCTCTTGTTCTTTCTCTCCCACCCTATCACACTCTCAAACAATCCATATCTACCCCCTTCTCTCTTTATCTCTTGCATCTAACCCCCGCTCTCTCACTCCCTGTATATTCCTCCATCTCTCCCCCCATCTCTCCACACATTGCTCTCTTTTAATCTATCTAACACCCTCCCTTTCACTCTCTCACTCTCTAACCCCCTCTCTATCTCCCTGTCCCTCACTCTCTTTTTCTTCCCCTTTCCCCCTCTCACACTCTCTTTATTCCTCTCCCTCCATTCCCCCCTCCCTATATCACAAGGAAATAAATGGCCTTGACCTAGACATGTCAAGACCTAGACCTAAACCTAGACATAGAAATACCTATACATGGAAATACCTAGGGCATGACCTAGACCTATACAATGACCATGACATAGACCTAGACCATGACCTGGACCACGATATAGATCTAGAGCTAGATTTAGATGATGACCTAGAGCTTGAATTAGACCATGACCTAGACCATGACATATAGGTAGAACTAGATTTAGATGATGACCTAGTTCTTGATGTATACCATGACATATACCCCCCTAGCTAAATCTAAACCTATGCATAACTTATACTCAACGCTTAACCCCCTCTACACTCGAGTCTTGAGTGCACTATGCATATACCTTTTGCACAAGCCTTGCACCCACATCACTCACATCTTGGTTCTCTAACCATTGTTCTATCCTTGAAAACATTTTCAATCCTAACCCCTTAGGCCTTAGTTGTCCACATACCCCTATACCTCTTTATTCATAAATATGTTTGGTATATAATAAATGCTATAACCATTTCATTAAGAGCTCACACTGAATTTTGTGACTTGATTGAGCTATAGTTTTTGGCTATTTAAGCTCAAGAGGAATGCGCGCACATTCCTAGAACGTGCATGCACTTTAGTGCGCATGCGTTATAGGAAAGTGTGCAAGTTCCTGTTGGGCATTTTTTTGTTCCAAACACACTCTATCACCTCATCTCTTTCAAGGCCAACAAACAATATGTGAAATATTCAGACAAAAATAATGTGCATAGACAAGTTTTTTCTTATTTTAGTGTTATTGTTTGATTCATTGAGAGTTTTGTGTTATTACCACACCGTTGTAGAAAAATTTGGAAGAAAAAATTGTCAAGTGTAATTGGAATTGTTTTTTGTATCTTCTTCTGTCTTCTAAGAATTGGAAGACAAATTTGTTCAAGTGTAATTGGAATTTTTTTTTTTTGTATCTTCTTGTGTCTTCTTGGAATTGGAAGAAAAATTTGTCCAAGTCCAATTGGAATTATTGTTGGTATCTTCTTGTGTCTACTTGGAATTTAAAGACAAGTTTGTCCAAGTGAAATTGCAATTGTTGTTTGTATCTTCTTG
>SNQJ01S0006031.1:112127-124083 GCA_010110895.2 Picea sitchensis
AAATAATGAAAAAATGTCCATTGTAATTTTTATCATAAACATATAAATGATCACTTGAACTAACAACAATTGTTTTCATTTTTTCCTTTATTTCTTCATGCAAGTAAATGGAAGATTAACTATACTTAAATCAAAATCAAAATCATTTAAATTTATTTTCTTATTATTCTTGCATTAGTTTTTAAGAGGTGTATGATGCATGGCATTATGGTTCGAAAGGGCACCACAAATCCATTCAAGGAATTTCATGTTACCACTAAGTTTTTTAACCACAAAACAAAAGAAGTAGAAAATATATACCTTGAATATGATATTTCAAACATTGAATAAGTGGATTAGTGGTTGCAAATCTAGAAAACACATCGCCATAAAATCTTAAAAGAATTACTAGACAAAAATATGCTAATCCTTTTGGTTTGCATTGTTTCTCACTATGGCCCCTATATGCTCACTATATGAGTTGACATTATACACATTATTACATTTTTGTATTGTGGGATGAAGAAGACAAAATATCATTCAATGGCAAAGTCATTTTGATGTTACATACAAGAATCATATAAGAATTTCAATAAAAAAATTTGTCAAATAATATCTTTTCCAATTTAATATTTATAATATTAAGATTGTTTTCTAAAAAATATTATGAGATTGATAAGAAATATCAAAAGCATATTGTTTTGTATTGTGATAGGAAAAAATCCATTCTTCTTGAAAAAAAATAATGGAAAAATGTTCATCTTCCATATGTAATTTTTATCATACTAAAAACTATTCATCTCCCATCTCCCATATGTAATTTTTATCATAAACATATACATTATCACTTTAGCTAACAACATTTTTTTTCATTTTTTTCTTTATTTCTTCATGTAAGTAAATGGAAGATTAACTATGCTTAACTCAAAATCAAAATCATTTAAATCTATTTTCTTATTATTCTTGCATTAGTTTTTAAGAGGTGTAAGATGCATGGTCTCATGGTTCTAAAGGGTACCATAGATGCATTCAAGGAACTTCATGTTATCACTAAGTTTTTTAACCGCAAAACAAAAGAAGTAGAAAGGATATGCCTTGAATACATGATATTTCAAACATTGAACAAGTGGATTAGTGGTTGCAAATCTAGAAAACACATCGCCATAAAGTCTTAAAAGGATTATTAGACAAAAATATGATAATCCTTTTGGTTTGCATTGTTTCTCACTATGGCCCCTATGTGCTCATTATATGAGTTGACATTAGTACAAATTATTGCATTTTTATGTTGTGGGATGAAGAAGACAAAATATTGTTCACTTGGAAAAGTCAATGATCTGAAAATTGAAGCTTAGCAATTACACACTATAACCTCAATTTAATCAAGACCTTTTTCTTACGGTGCATGTGAATATGAAAACAACAAATGATTGAATAATTAAGAGCAATAACAGATAACACAAGACTACAAACCATCAACCAATTGTACACAAGAAGTTGATAATGGAGTTCGACAATCTCACCTACGTCTCCGGGCCTTTGTCTTCAGTGAGGGAGGCTTTCTCTATTCAATATTCAATGCTTTACAATCTGCATTCAAATTACATCATATAGGGCTCTGACTGACTAGCTGTATTCTTCTAATTCTCAGAAACTTGATGCAACAGACAACACTGAAAACAGAGTAATAGAACTCTCAGAAACTGCCTCCAAAGCTCAGCTACTTTGCACTGCTCAAGACTACTTGACCTTGGCTTCAAGCTTCTTGCTTGTTTAAAACCTATCAATGACTTAGTTTATATAGTCATGAGGTATATGGATCAAATCCCAACATCCCACTCTTCATGGCACTCAATTTGGCCCAATATCCACCAAGATATGGCCAAATAACCAAAACTGGTTAATAAAATCAATAAAAAAATCATAAAGAGAAGGTCAAAACCCACTTTATGCCAAATAATAGGGATAATCCCCCCAAGATGAGCGCGCACCCCTATTTATGGTCATATGGTTGAGCTTATCGGATTCAAAGGCTAATTCATAGCCATAACTCCCGTGCATATGTTAAGGGATCCGAACTATAGCCCGTGGTCCCCGTGCCCACATACTTAACAACACTTTACATATAACTTTGTGGACTTGTTATAACAAGTCACATAGTAGTGCAATGGCATACAGCTTATTCCCAAGTCGTAGCCTACCTTGGAGGTTACAAGTTCAAAACTCATGGAGACCATAATTTTTATAACATACAACCAAACGAGGCAACCACCTGGTGCCATGTGGCAGCCCAAGTCTGGGCCACGTGGCACCTCCTTATTCGCTGGACTGATGCCACTTGTCAATCAATGATTCACCCATGTGTCAGATCCATACCTTCCCTGTCAGCAATTGGCCACGTAAGCACACCTGCCACATCATCACCGTACCTACCATGTGTCATGTTGTACAAACTGCCACGTGTCCAATTTTTATTGGTCCAAATCAACCCCTAAAAATGCCAAAAATGACTACCACGTGGCATGTCCTGGTGCTGCCACGTGTCTTGCTAACATCATGCTGATTTCATCTTCTACCTGTCTTGCTGACGTACTGCTGACGTCAGCAGTATGGACTGTTGACTTTGACTTTGACTTTTTGCTAGTTTGACCTGAACTTCATATCGCGATATCATGAACATACGATGTCCATTTGAGCCCGTTCAAGTTGCGTTGGGTTTGTATTAATGAGGCCTTTGCACACGCCAGTTTTGACATCATTCTGAGAACATTGATTGTTAGGCTTTTTTGAGCCCTATCAAGCTCCTGGATCCAAATCTAGATCATGCCTTCCCACTAAGGACCTTTTGGACCCAAAAAGGTTTATTACATCAATTGAATCTATCCTTACATCAATCAACTAATGAAAAAAAACCTAGAATTAACATTGACTAGACTCAATAAGTGTTTTCATAAATCAAATCACTTTTATTACATCAATGACAATGACATTGACTCAATTTACATATAGGGCAAAAAATTTGCCCAGTTCCAGTCGGACGACCCATCTCCTGCCAACAGAGTGTCTCGATCATTCCTCTGCTTCTCTGCAACATCCACCTGTTGTCCTCTTGCAGCGTCCTTCTTCTCCTCTACAATGTCCTTCTGTTCCTTTGCATCATTTGTCTTTTGCTCGGGCCCTTCAGGCTTTGTTGAGCATCGCAACTCTGGATGCAAATTCCAAAAGCTATCCTCAAAATGTCCTCTCTTCTGACAATGTGAGAAAGTGTTTCTAGCTCGAAGAAACTTGATGGAATCACGCCCTGACTGAGTCGAATCCTCCTTGGATTTCTCTAACTCCTGCCCTGCTTGCACTGACTTTTCTCGTAGATTCTCTTTTACCTGCAGTGTCGCATCATCGTGTCTTGGCGTACTTCTTGTCACCATGATCTTTCTTCCATATACCTTTTGTTTCCAGCAGTCTGCAACACAATGGTTATGGCTGCTACATAATGTGCATGGAATCATTTTTCTGATAAGGTTCATGACTCTAGCATGCTCATCAGTAAAGGTGGGCGAAGGTGATTTATACCTTTCAACCTATTTACCTTTCTTCCGCGACTCACTGTTTGTGTCGTTGCTGGCTCGAGTTGCCTACTTGCCTTGCTGGGTCTGAAACCATTTCGGTGTCAATTCTGGATGCCCCCAACAGTGGTCAACATCGTGTCCAAACTTTTGACAGTGTGTGCAACGAATCACTGGACTGCCATTCTCAGAATATTCTCTTGCATATCCCAATCCTTCCTGGAGTGGATGCTCACACACTTCAATCATCTCGGCTCTGCCTTGGCCATATTTTCCAAGGCCTTGTCCCTTCCTGTATCCGAACTTCGATAGAAATCTCATACCAAATCCTTTGGTATGTTTCTCAAATGTTGCTATCTCTGGATGGTCGGACTCCACTTCTTGATCAACTATAGGCAAGGTTGGAGTGTAATCAGTGCTTTCTACTGGTGAAGAGAATGTGCCAATGGCCTCTCCTATCGACTGCTCCTCAACAAGAGTAGCAGGAGTATATGAATCCTCCTCATACGATTGCCTCCGAAATGGATGAGTTCCATCATCCCTGACAGGGCTCGGGCTTCTAACTGAAGGACTTCCTCCAACTCACCTTGCTTCCATTGCCAACATCAACGTTCGCATTCGTTCCCTATCTTCTTCGATAATCTGCACCAATCTTCGCAATTCAACATTCTCTTTTTGCATGGCTTGGTTGATCTTCTCGAGCTCCTGGATTCTATCTCTCTTCAATATTTCTACGATATTCACAGTTCCTGCAAATGTCACCTTGCTTTGATACCACTTGATCCGAAAATCGAAGCTTAGCAATTACACACTATAACCTCAATTTAATCAAGACCTTTTTCTGACAGTGCATGTGAATATGGAAACAAAAAAGACTTGAATAATTAAGAGCAACAAAAGATAACACAAGAATTCAAACGATCAACCAATTGTACACAAGAAGTTGATAACATAGTTTGACAATCTCGCCTACGTCTCCGGGCCTTTGTCTTCAGTGAGGGAGGATTTCTCTATTCAATATTCAATTCTTTACAATTTGCATTCAAATTACATAATATAGGGCTCTGACTGACTAGCTGCATTCTTCTCTTTCTCAAAAACTTGATGCAACAGACAACACTGAAAACAGAGTAATAGAACTCTCAGAAACTGCCTCCAAAGCTCAGCTACTTTGCATTGCTCAAGACTACTTGACCTTGGCTTCAAGCTTCTTACTTGTTTAAAACCTATCAATGACTTAGTTTATATATCCATGAGGTATATGTATCAAATCCCAACATCCCACTTTTCGTGGCACTCAATTTGGCCCAATATCCACCAAGATATGGCCAAATAACCAAAACTGGTTAATAAAATCAATAAAAAAATCATAAAGAGAAGGTCAAAACCCACTTTATGCCAAATAATAGGGATAATCCCCCCAAGATGATAATGTGCCCCTATTTATGGTCACATGGTTGAGCTTATTGGATTCAAAGGCTAATTCATAGCCATAACTCCCGTGCATATGTTAAGGGATCCGAACTATAGCCCGTGGCCCCCGCGCCCACATACTTAACAACTCTTTACATATAACTTTGTGGACTTGTTATAACAAGTCACATAGTAGTGCAATGACATACAACTTATTCCCAAGTCATAGCCTACCTTGTAGGTTACGATTTCAAAACTCGTTGAGACCATAATTTTTATAACATACAACCAAATGGGCCAACCACCTGGTGCCACGTGACAGCCCAAGTCTAGGCCACGTGGCACCTCCTTATTTGCTGGACTGATGCCACTTGTCAATCAATGATTCACCCATGTGTCAGCTCTGTACCTACCCTACTAGCAATTGGCCATGTAAGCACACCTTCCACGTCATCACCGTACCTACCACGTGTCATGCTATACAGACTGCTATGTGTCCAATTTTTATTGGTCCAAATCAGCCCCTTAAAACACCAAACATGACTACCACGTGGCACATCCTGGTGCTACCACATGTCTTGCTGATGTCATCTTCCACCTGTCCTGCTGACGTACTGCTAACGTCAACAATACGGACTGTTGACTTTGACTTTAACTTTTTGCCAGTTTGATTTGAGCTTCAGATCGTGATATCAAGAGCATACGATGTCCGTTTGAGCTCGTTCAAGTTGTGTTGGGTTCGTATTGACAAGGCCTTCGCACACGTTTGTTTTAACGTCATTCTATGAACATTTATTTTTAGGCTTTTCTGAGCCCTATCAAGCTCTTGGATCCAAATATGGATCACGCCTTCCCACTAAGGACCTTTTGGACCCAAAAAGGTTTATTAAATCAATTGAATCTATCCTTACATCAATCAACTAATGAAAAACAACCTAGACTTAACATTAACTAGACTCAATAACTGATTTCATAAATCAAATCACTTTTATTACATTAATGACAATGACACTGACTCAATTTACATATAGGGCATAAAATCTTCTCAGTTCCATTTGAATGACCCATCTCCTGCCAACAGAGTGTCTCGGTCGTTCCTCTACTTCTCTACAGCATCCACCTTTTGTCCTCTTGCAGCGTCCTTCTGCTCCTCTGCAACGTCCTTCTGTTCCTTTGCATCATTTGTCTTTTGCTCAGGCCCTTCAGGCTTTGTTGAGCATCGCAACTCTGGATGCAAATTCCAAAAGCTATCCTCACAATGTCCTCTCTTCTGAAAATGTGACAAAGTGTTTCTTGCTCGAAGAAACTTGATGGAATCACGCCCTGACTGAGTCGAATCCCCCTTGGATTTCTCTAACTCCTGCCCTGCTTGCACTGACTTTGCTCGCAGATTCTCTTTTACCTGCAGTGTCGCATCATCGTGTCTTGGCGTACTTCTTGTCGCCATGATCTTTCTTCCATATACCTTTTGTTTCCAGCAGTCTACAACACAATGGTTATGGCTGCTACATAATGTGCATGGAATCATTTTTCTGATAAGGTTCATGACTCTAGCATGCTCATCAGTAAAGGTGGGCGAAGGTGATTTATACCTTTCAACCTATTTACCTTTCTTCCGCGACTCACTGTTTGTGTCGTTGCTGGCTCGAGTTGCCTACTTGCCTTGCTGGGTCTGAAACCATTTCGGTGTCAATTCTGGATGCCCCCAACAGTGGTCAGCATCGTGTCCAAACTTTTGACAGTGTGTGCAACGAATCACTGGACTGCCATTCTCAGAATATTCTCTTGCATATCCCAATCCTTCCTGGAGTGGACGCTCACACACTTCAATCAGCTCGGCTCTTCCTTGGCCATATTTTCCAAGGCCTTGTCCCTTCCCATATACGAACTTCGATAGCATTCTCATACCAAATCCTTTGGTATGTTTCTCAAATTCTTCTATCTCTAGATGGTCAGACTCACTTCTTGATCAACTACAGGTGAGGTTGGAGTGTAATCAGTGCTTTCTACCGGTGAAGAGAATGTGCCAATGGCCTCTCCTATCGACTTCTCCTCAACAAGAGTAGCAGGAGTATATGAATCCTCCTCATCTGATTTCCTCTAGAATGGATGAGTTCCATCATCCTTAACAGGGCTCTGGCTTCTAACTAAAGGACTTCCTCCAACTCACCTTGCGTCCATTGCCAACATCAACGTTCACATTCTTTCCCTGTCTTCCTCGATAATATGCACCAATCTTCGCAATTCAACATTCTCTTTCTGCATGGCTTGGTTGATCTCCTCGAGCTCCTGGAGTCTAGCTCTCTTTAAGATTTTTCCCATATTCACAGTTCCTGCAAATGTTAGCCTGCTCTGATACCACTTGATCCGAAAATCGAAGCTTAGCAATTACACACTATAAACTCAATTTAATCAAGACCTTTTTTTGACAGTGCATGTGAATATGAAAACAACAAAGACTTCAATAATTAAGAGCAATAATAGATAACACAAGAATGCAAACCATCAACCAATTGTACACAAGAAGTTGATAACGGAGTTTGACAATCTTGCCTACGTCTCCGGGCCTTTGTCTTCAGTGAGGGAGGCTTTCTCTATTCAATATTCAATTCTTTACAATATGCATTCAAATTACATCATATAGGGCTCTGACTGACTAGCTATATTCTGCTCTGTCTCAAAAACTTGACGCAACAAACGACACTGAAAATAGAGTAATAGAACTCCCGAAAACTGCCTCCAAAGCTCAGCTACTTTGCACTGCTCAAGACTACTTGACTTTGGCTTCAAGATTCTTTTCTGCTTCTTGCTTGTTTAAATCCTATCAATGACTTAGTTTATATATCCATGAGGTAGAGGGATCAAATCCCAACATCCCACTTTTCGTGGCACTCAATTTGGCCCAATATCCACCAAGATATGGCCAAATAACCAAAACTGGTTAATAAAATCAATAAAAAAATCATAAAGATAAGGTCAAAACCCACTTTATGCCAAATAATAGGGATAAGTGTTGTTGGGAAAAATACCCTACGGACTAGCAAACTAGGGTCACACTTGCATGCAGATTTTGTCCGAAAATAAATTACTTTTTTACCTACCACCCAAGACTTAAACCCCTCTTTCATAGTACATGCATGGAAAAGGACCACTAACCTTGTTATTGACGTTCGATGTAGATCCTCCATTGCTCTTCGATTACTTTCTTGCGCTGCTCCTTCCACATATGACCTGCACTCAAGACAAACAACAACTATGCATGCATGCTACTTCTCTACTCAAGGATTAGAAATCAAGCATAAATTAATCAAACCATAGACAATTCATGCATTGGGATGGGAAAAGTATTCTTTTTATTACTGAAAATGAATCAACTTACAATCAAAGCTAAGATCGACCACCGCTCCTTGAACCTGATCCTGGGCTCCTCTTCTTATGTCCTTCAACTTCTTTGTGTTAAATCTCCTATGGCATGAGGAAAGGCTAAAGGGTTGGGACAATGGATTACGTAAATGGGCAGAGTTTCTTCGCTATATTTTTTCCTCCTCCAAATGGTACCTCTACCCCTTCTTTTATAGGCTAGAAGGAGTTAGGGTTTTGGACGAACCCTCAGCCATGCATGGCCAGGAGTTTCAGTTAACTGACCCATAGATTTTTTTTCCATCGACAACTTTCCTTTTTTCGTGCTTTGTTAGGTACACGCGGGCTATAGTGAGTCGGCCAGTGTGCACACACGTGCAGTAATGGGTTAGGGCACGTGGGCCTTGACACAAGAGGATTTTCAAAGAGTTGTTCAACAGAGTTTTGGAAAAGAAGGGATATGAGTTAGCCTGATGCTAGGTAAGCATGTGTGGTGCAATTTAGGGTTATAACAGATGCCCCCTAATGTGTGAGGTAAGAAGAGCATCTGATGGCCGAAATAAATTACCAATCTTTACTGATGTGCCGAACAATTGAGCCCGAGGATTAGGAACCAGGAGGTGCCATATGCAAAATAACAAATGTCTCACCGAGGCGGGCATACCCATGCTCGGGATAAAATATAACCATGGATACCAATCAAATACACTGTAGATCCATGTCAAATGACTATAAAGAGTAGCCGCGAATAATATACAGTGGAGCTACATCTCGAAATTAGAAAGATATACATATAGAGTACCCATATTCCAGAAGCTGATTCGGCCTAATGGTTGTATTTCAGAGCTCGAGCAACAACTTCAAAATCTTCTAAAACTCGGGTAGGAGTGTAATATGAGTGTATGACTGCACTACCCAGAGGTCTTCGATAGCTTGTCAGTTATGGACTTGAGAATCTTGATGATCGAACTGAAGGCTTCAGTGATTTCGAACAAGGACTTGATTGGACATTCAGGATGGCCGGGTATGCAGACAAGAGACATATTGCAGAGGGGATGACTCAGGCTTAGTGACAAAATTCCCTTGGATAACAACACGACAAGTGATAAGACTCATGCAGCATATATGTTAATCATAAGTCTACGAAGCAGGAGGCAACACAAACTCTCCATATGTTTGGATTCAAGCGAATCCTGAAGTAGCGACAACGTTCGAAGATTAGTCTAAGGTGCGTGGGATGATCCATTCGCTTGCGAGAGCGTGATGCTAAATCATCTAAATAGGCCTCGACTATATGTTTGAGGTCATGAAAAGAAAAATACATGGCCCGTTGGAAAGTGGCTCCAGCATTTTTAAGGCCAAAAGGCATCTTACGATATGCGAATGTACCCCACGGACAAATGAATGCCATTTTGTGTTGGTCTTCAGGTTGATTTGGATTTGATTATATCCCGAAAAACCGGCACATTCATCAATGATCTGGTTAATGAATGGTGTTGGAAAATCATCTTTGGGACATGCCTTGTTCAAATCACGGAAATCGGTACATACACGAATCGTGCCTTGTTTTTTATTGACCGACACAGGGTTTGACACCCATTGAGTCAAATGAATAGGATAAATGAAACCTGCATTTAGCAATTTCTTAACCTCAATCTTGATGGCTGCTACTTTCTTAGGATTGACTGGATGAAGTTTTTGTCGAATAGGCTTGGCATCAGGATACGTTTTGATCTCATGTTCAACTATTTTTGGATTGATACCTGGCATTTCCTCATAAGACCAGGCAAAAACGTCGCGGAATTCTTTGAAAAGATCCGTCTAAATTTGAATCTCTTCGGGGGAGCAATCTGCTCCAACAAAGACATTCTCCACGATGCTAGGGTTTCGGGAGATGTTGATGGGTATAGTTTCAGCGATAGTCGCCATATTGCCCTGAACATAAATTTCCTGTGTAGCTAAGAGGTTAATAGGACATGGCGGATCTCCCGTCATGGTAACGGTGAATTCTCCTGCCTTGATTCGGCTTAACTCTGGGAGGAAATATGATTTGTGATGAAGATATTTCCAAGGTTTGTCCAGACTAGTCATTGCTTCGATTACTGCTTCATCATAAGGCAAGACTAAGTCTAATGAATCGACGTTAGTGAGAGAACCCTGAGCCCAAATAGACTCTAGAAGTGGATCTAACTCTTGTGCGGGAGTTGGATCAGGGTTAGCTGAAGCTTGCTGGACTAAAGAGTACGCTACTTCAGCGGCCGACAAGGGCATGGACATGTTGGAGTTCCCTGTCTCATCCATCGTGGCTGATGGGGAAGGAAGAATCCAAGGATCCTCAAATTAAGTTGTGTGGAATGACGAAACTTGAAAAATATCAACCTTATGGTGATTAGATATAAACTTGACATCGTCGTGAGGAGGTGGGTAATCGAAGGTACCCATCAAGGACGGGCACAAACCAACTCCTATATTAACGACACCTGGTTGAGGATTATCTATCATTGGGACCGTGGATGCCCCCAAAGATGGGTCAAGTCTGGAGAAGGACAGTTGATCGATGGTCACTATCCGACCTTCATGTGGAAACAACAAGACTCAGAAAACTGTAGCAACCACACCTTGCATAGCATAAGTCCAACTCCTTCCTAACAAGAGGTTATAGTTGAGGGGAGCATCGACTACCTCTACTTCGACACACGCGGTCTTCCCTCCTAACTGCACAGGAAAAGAAGGAACAATGCCATGTGGTCGGAAAGAACGACCATCGAACGCAATGAGGAGAATAGGTGATGGAGACAAAGCGGGTTTGCCAATGGCCTTCCAACATGCTAACGACATAACGCATGTTGAGGCACCCTCGTCGACCACCGTGTGGAAGATATTCCTTGTAAAAAATTTTGTGGGATGAGCCACTACTATCTGAAACACTACGTGGTAAGGCAGACGAGGTTTTAAGTCGGTTGTATCTAACATGATGGTACCTAGGTTACAAGTCTCAGTAGAGCCCAAAGAGGTTAACAAGGATTTCCTCTAAGCAGGGTAGCTTTGGAGGACCTCCAAAGAAGACATCGCACAAGGGGTTTGTGATAAATCCTCCACCACAGAATAATTCTGGGCGGCCCTTGCATTTGGGTTGTGAGAAGATTTTTTAAATGCACCCTTTGGAATGCATGTCATAGTTTCTCCCAACGTCTTCTCAATCTGTAGAGGAAGAGATGGGAGGTCATCTTCTTTACCCTTCTCAGAAGCGCTTGGTTTACTATAGTCGTGCACTCTTGTCGTTATGAAAACATCACCCCTAACCATATATTCGTTCGCGGATGAGGGATTGTTTGGAGGAGGGAAGGCTTCTTGGCTGCCCCCTTTTGTACTTGTAGAGGCTTGAGTTAAATTTTTCCCATGTTGAAAAGGATTAGTCAACACTGCCTGCTTTTTCTATGTGACAAACTTTTGGGCCTCTACAAGTCGAGGACAAAGATGGGTCGGGTGGTCTTCCGCACACAAGTTGCATGGATGCCTTGCCTTCTGTTTTTCCATCGTGTCCCTGCCAGCATTATCAGTGGGTTTTTTATCCCCCTTACCCTTCTTTCATTGTTTTTTCTTCCCTTCAGGCTGCTGGGTGGCCTTTGGGTTAGTCGACT